>CABFPE010001212.1:0-19427 GCA_900660155.1 Hofstenia miamia | reverse complement strand
TATTTTCTTCCGTTAGTCGATCAAAACAATAGTATAGTCCAACTAAAAGATATTAAAAAACGAATTTTGTCATAAATTACCAGGAAATAGAATAACTAGGATTTGGAGATCAAAATAAAAAGAAGACCAAGCGGTGGGCTGATGTTCAGAAACAGAGGCGATGATTGGAATGTTATTTTTGGCGTAGGAAGGATCCAGTAGTGAATAAAAGCGGCCAGTCCATGGGGCGATTTTGCCCAAAAACTGCAAAATGCTTCCCACCGTTACAGCCGAACCTACTGTTCCAATTAAAAATACCTAAAATATAATAAATTAGGCTTAACATTAACAATAAACAACTATTCATATAAAAATGAATAAAAAACGAGAAACAATTAAAATAATAATCGATTTACAAAATATAAAATAGCGAGAACATACGGCATATAATCAGAAATGTATAATGAAATTGAATTCAGCAAAGCGGAGAACATGAAATCGATAGATATAGTGTAAGCAACAATGAAAACTACATTTTTTGAAGTGCAGATGCACATTAATTTTCATGAGTTATTGTGGAAACTGTTTGAAACTCATCAACATTTTTTATTAGACAATGCTGAAGAAAGCCAGGTACAAATACCTCCACCTTCTAAAAAAGATTCGATCCTTTTCAAAACGTATATAGAGCATATTTTTCCCAAAAAAATAAATACCCCATTTTGTGTATTTTCAACAAATACAATTTGACAGCCAATGTCAATCTTTACAACGAATATCTAAGATATAAAGTAATAAGATGAACTTTTGTCTACTTGGTCTTCTCTGCTTCTGCCTGTTGATGGCCCTTTCAATGGAAATCTTTGAGAAACAGAATATAATTATACTCGGTTAATCAATTATTGCTATTCAACATTCTTTATGATAGCAGTGTGATTTGCAATGTTATTATAGTAAATGTACAAATAGCCCTTTATCAAAAATATACTCAAAGCTCTGGATTTTTGAAAGCGTACATAGATAGAGAATGCATAAAATATTAGTGTACAGATTGAACCATATTTATTTTGTACCAAGAGCCATAAATATATATATATATATATATATATATATACTAATACCTCCCTCTATGTATTTTTTCCACATAACCATATAAGCTGAATTTCCCACATGAATTCCTGAATTTTTGTAGGACACAGTCTTTTGGTAGTCGCTACCTTCATGCAAAATATTTAAGGGATCGATGCATTTTATAGGGAGTAATAGCCAAAAAGTTAATTTTCGGCCAAAATCCCNNATATATATATATAGAAAAGATCCGCCTCTTCGACCAATTTTATCTATGGTAAATTCTGTCACGTATAATCTTAGCAAATGGTTAGACAATCTTTTGAAAAAATACATACCCGAAAAGTATATTTTGAAAGATTCATTTGAATTAATAAATGAATTAAGTAAATTTTATGAAGATAATCGAAATTGTAATAAGTTCTTAACAAGCTTTGATGTTAAGAGCTTATTTACAAACATTCCTGTAAGGAAAACAATTGACCCTTTGTTGTCATTAATTCCATCTAATGATATTGAAATAAGCAAAGAAACTTTAAAGGAACTACTTGAAATGGCTTGTCTTAATAACTAATAACAAAATATATCAACAAATAGAAGGTATGTCGATGGGTTCGCCTCTTGAACCAACTACGTCACAATTTGCTATGATCATCATTGAGAACAGATTCAAAGAAGATCAATTTTTATTTTATAATAGATATATTGATGACATCTTTGCAATATTTGAGGACAAAGGAAAAGCAAATGAATTTTTTAATCAATTAAAACTAGAAATGAATAAAATAAAATTTACATGCGAGTTTGAAGACAAGAATAAACTCGTTTTCTTAGCCACTGAAATAGAAAAAAAATGAATTTTGAATCAAGACTTCATTTTAAAAAAACGAATACAGGACTATACATACCTTTTACATCATATTGCGACAAGAAATATAAAGTTAACACCATTAAGGCAATTTGCGACAGAATTATAAAATTGTCACGTGTGCACTGATCAAGTTTTTGAAATATTTTCTAAAAATGGTTATTCTCATAAAGAAATTAAGGACGTTGTTTCAAAATGTTTATTACCTCCATCAAAAACTATTGAAGAAGTGAACCTACAAGTTAAAGAAATTTATTGAAAGTTACCATACATTCAATACCAAGTTCCATCAATGAAGAAAAAATTGAAGATCATTAATAAGAAACTGAAAAACGTTAAGATACGACCAATATTTGAATATATATTTAAGAATAAAGATAGAATTCCAAAAGAACTTGTTTCATCAATTGTCTATAGATATAAATGGGACAATTGCAATAAATTGTACATTGGTGAAACAGTTCGACAATTTGGAAAAAGAATAAAAGAACATCTAAGTAGACATTTAAACACAGAAATCTATCAACATCCTCACGATCTTAAAGAAAATAATTTAGACACCATAATAAGAATAAAGAACACCAAAATAGCAGAAGCAGTTATACTAAAGAAAGAAAATTATATTTTAAACAAGCAAGTTAATTGCATCAAAAGAACTTATTTATTTTAGTTAATGCATATATATATGATTTTTAATTTAGTGTAGTATTTTTGTAAAGTTTTATTTGCTGCAATATTATATTATGACAATGACCCATAAGTGGTTGAAATGCATCAACTAGTGCTTCGAGATTAAATGAATTCATATAGCATATCTCTAAAAATATATATATAAATTTTCGATTAAGCGAAGGACATCATTTTTCCTGTGAGATTTTTTTTAGTTACCGAAGCATAATGCATATAAATGATCCAAATGATTGGGGTTTTAATAACATTGTCAAATATCTTAATTTTAAACAAGTGATATCAAATGCGAGCACAAACAAACTCAATAAATTGCAGAGAACCTACTTTGGCAAGCACATTGAATTCACTTGGTTCAAGTTTTGAGCGTAAGTATTCAACGAATGCGTAAATTTGGCAGAGACCAAACATTCCGAATGCAGCCATATGTTCGCTTGTTAAGACGGGTTGAAAGCCTACAAAAGGTATTTGCATTGATAGAATTGTTCCCAGGCAATAAACCTAAAATATTAAAACTATCATTATACTTTCAATAACATTAAATTACACACTAAAATCAAGCAAATGTAATGACTAAATATTGGATTTTAAATACCATTCTGATGTAGGGAACAAAAATCCCGCTTAAAATAGCAATTTAATAGTAAATATTAATGTTTGGCTAAATAAAGACTATGCAATCACCAGACAGAACGTTTGAGAAAAATGGGCGCTTGTGAAAAGAATTTCGAATTTGCGCACATTAACAAGAATCGTGCTAACTTGACAAGAATGAAATCGATTAAAAGCATGTTGAGAAAATGGAGATTTATACAATAAAAATTTTTAAGCAAAAGAATGACAATTTTTTTGAAATGTGCTTCCATATCTTTGTATTAAAATTTGCCATCCTTATCAATAAATTTCGAAATTTACGTAGGCACAATTGTATACAAACCAGAGGTTTCTCTATTAAAATAAATAGTACAAGTGAAACAAACCGTGCAATAAGCAACGTATATTTTATGTTGAAATCGTCCTGTAATCATTAAGACTAAGACATGCAATGGAATTAAATTAATCAAGAACACATATCCACCCCACGAAGAAACCTAAATACTGGTAAAAACAATTAAGGTAACATCAATTTACCATATAGAAATAAGCAAGCCCACATAAAGCCCCCCAAAATACAGAACCTCTTTTTACAGCTTTAATCCAAAACGTGTACGTAAGTAGCATACAAAAAATGGCTATTCCTTCATTATCATATGAACCAGCAACAGATCTTGAGATATAACCAGGAACTCCAGCTATCATGGCTGCTGCGACTAACCCTGCACCAGTACTCTAAAGGAAAATATATACCACCAATTATAAACCTATATTAATCTTAATAAATAAATGTCGATAATGATAGGGACATTTACTTCGATCTATTGTAATTAAAACGTTATAAAATAATTATTTCTACATAAAAAGTAACTCACATAAAGTTCTTTAGTCAAATGATATGTGACAATGACAGTAAAGGAAGAAAAAATAGGTGCTAAAAAAACGCACACTTCTCGCACATCAATTGAGAAATTTAAAAAGTTCAGAATGTGATAGCCAATGGTTGAAGTTAACATTAAACCTAAACAATACCAATCTTTATTAGCAATAATAAATATACCAGGATAGATTGTGCCACCAATAATTCTGCCTAGTGGGTACCACGCAGTATCATCAAACCAATCCAGAAACTTATAAAACCCTTCATCAGTTAGAAATTTTGTAGTGCGATAGTTAAAATAGCTAAATACATTTCAAATAAAGTACTTAATTTTCGAAATGCCAATAAATTTTACAAAACAATGAAATATTTCGAAATATTGAACCACAGTCACAAAGGAATCCAATTGTGTCGCTTGATTGAAGTGAGAGTGGCATCATCACGTTCATGTATTTTCGAGTAACTGGGTTACAAAAATTTTTATACAATAAAAGAAAAACGGACTAATAAAAAACGTTTGAACCCATGGATCGAATCGATATAAAATATCAGAAGGAAAGAACAATTTTCCTTAGCTATGCTCAATGAAGCAATAGATGAAAGCTATCGAAATATGAAAGAAATTCCAATTGATTGATGTCAGGGAATTTGAATTTAATATCTTACAGCTCAAGAGCAACGCTCGCCAATTCATATAGTCATACCTTTACATGTATTATTTAAATTATGTCAGCATGTGATGTGCAACTTTATTAAGGAAAAGGCACAAAAATTCGATTCGTTTGGACTACTTCTATTTAGTACCTATCACAATAATAATAATGTTTAAGGCATTTATTATAGTAACTATAATAGCTTTTAAGCAAATAAAAAACACGGTTACAAATCTATACATGTAATCCTACTTTGCCTGACAAAGTTCGCCACGTGTTCAATTTTCTGATGCTCTTAAAACATTCGTTGAGTAGCTTTTTGAATTCTCTTACATTTGGGGAATTTTTATATTTCTGCCTAGTTTATTTTTTTAACAACAGAGAGATCCAAGAATTACAAAAAAGTGGAAAACGCCTAGAGGAACAACCTAGGGTGGAAGGATGCTTTTTAAATTAATGGCAATGTTGAATAAGTTTTAAAATTTGCCATAATCATGAAAGATTTATCAAATTACTTATTAAATTTTGGTTGCAAAGGTCATAGCATTAAGCAAAATGCAAATTACTAAATGTACAAATCCTGGCAGGTGAATAATGGTGTGGGATTACAAAATTGAGTCAAAAAATAACTAAATATTAAATATTAAAAGTGCAAACTTACACAATTACAAATAATGAGTAAAAATTATAGTTTCAAGTTATACGTACGGATCAAACTCATGAATAACACTTTCGAAGCGGAGTACTGAAAATAATCGAATAGAAAAAGCTAAACAGAAATGAGAAAAATAGATTTTAAAATTCTAATACACAGTATAGCTGCAAGAGAAAGAACTAGGAGCTTTAAAACAGTTTCTTGTTTCAGAAATACAGCTTTTGAACTAACTCTTGAGCTTCCTTTAAAAAGCATTCTAAAATAAAAACATACAAATAATTTTAAAAATTGAATTTTAAATTTTCCGGTGGTCCCAATATAATTGTCCCTATGCTGACGTGTTCCTATTAGGTAAATAGTCAATATGAATATACGATTTTATTTCGAAATAATTTAAATATTAACTTATTTTGATTGAGATATTTGTAATAATACATCTGTTTTGAAACTAATGTAAACTAAAATGCATTTAGACATACCTCATGCAACGTAAATAATCTAGTACTACTGAAGAGCATTATTCTCTCAGTAGTGCATTCTCAAATTTTTTTGGAATTATTATTTAGGAATTTTTTCTTTTCTCTCTATTGAATTTTCATGTTTTAAAGATTATAATTTTGTAAATCCCTGTAAACAATCAAATTTTGATGATGATATTTTAGAATCACTGGGGAGCTCTGGCTACTCTAGTGGTACTGGGTAACTCAAGAGTTTAGATTGAGGGTTGCAAAGTCTACCCATGACTTTGATTTGTCATACTGGGGTTGCTGGGTAATCTGCATAAGGGTATGTCTTTGTGTAAACTCCTCACTTCTTAGGTGGAAAAACTTGATCTCTGGTAAATGGGCACTGATCAGGCAGTTTCTTCTTAGGTGGTTAAGCCTCTGTGTGAAGGTGTCATAAAATCTTTTGTAAAGGCGAAGGCCTTTTAGCACAATCATCAGCATCATGAGTGCGTCAGTATCAGAGGGTTGGGCATCTTCAGGACAGATCCTGGTGTGAGGATAAAAGTGAGTAAAGACCTCTCAGAGTGATTCCATGCATGTTGCATGGTCCATGAAAAGCAAGCAGTACTTGTTGACCTGCTGCAGTGTCATTTCTTTGGGGTCTGTGACCTTGGCTTGTAGCATGGTGATAATCTTGATGTGCTTTGTGACATCATAATACCAGGTGAGAGTCTCTATATTATTGATCCACATGAGATTGCCTGATGCCTAGAAGAGAATAAGGGCATGGGGTCCAATGTTGCAATCTTGTTGTGCACCTTCATTAATTGGGTAGAGATTGGTTGTCCCTTCTGCAATATGTCCTTGATAGTAAGCCTGCCAACAATAAACATGAGTTCAGGGTTTCCACCTTCAAGTAAAGTGTCTCTGGCATCCTTGTATTCCTTCATCTGCATGGCCTTGTTGATTTTGGACACAGTTGAGATGTAGCTGATGGAGTCAGCAAGGTGTGCAGAGACTTTCCTTCACCCCTTCTTGACGTGCCAGGATGGTAGTGTAGAGTCACTCAGGTCCTCTTTTTGTTTTACTTTAATTTTTAGGGCACTCTAAAAATTAATTCAGTGCTATTTTGTAAATGAATTGTTAATTTTTGATTATTTTAAGCCTAAGTTTTAAACTTATTGATTGTCCCCTTGGAGCTTTTGTATTACATGTAATTGCTCAATTAATCTGCAATTGAAACTAACTTTTGTAAAGAATGGTAAATATTTAGCTACTTTTTGTATAAATAGGGCATGCAATTGTAAGCAAACACAAAATAAATTTTGTCCTTGCTGGATACCTATTGCTTTTTATTCTTATTATATTTCATTAACCATTTTAGCTCTGGTATGAATTTTATAATGATGAAATTGTAAGATCCAGCAATAATGTAGGAGAAACCCACTGTGCCTGGGGCAATAACTTGCCCCTTGACAGATGTGAGCCTATATTGTGGTTGCTTTAGGGCTATGTATAGGGAAAGGAAATAAAAGAACTACTATCTATCAATTGAACATGCACAAATTAGAACACACCTTGAATATACTATGCCATTGGCAAACATGAATATGTGGTAACTACATGTTTATTAATATCTTATTACATGAGCTGAGATGATAAACACTGAGATAAATTATTTGTATTGAGGTAGAAATTACAACTTGAGACACACAATTAGCACCTTGGATTTGTAAGGATGGATTCTAAAGGCTGTGTGAATTGGTTGCTACTTTAACCATCTTGGAATTACTTTTTTCTACAATGAAATTGGTGAATTACCAATCTTCATTTGTTTTGTTAGAGAGTGGGTTGCTCTTGCAATGGTAATCTTCTGCAACCTTTGTACTGCTTGAGCTGCTAGAAGCACCCCATGATTCTACAGTAGAATAAGGGGAGTCATGATACATGGTGGAGGAATGCAGAGCAGATTGTATTTATCTGCATGGTCTTTGACATTATCTAGTGTGACTTTTCTCATAGCATAGTGGTCCCAATAGTTACTGGATAATTTATCTTAGCATCCTTAATTGAATCCCAAAACTGGCTGTGGAGTCCATGCTCATGGAGCTTGGTGATTTGTGAATTTGAGATCTGAAGACAGAAGGTGGTGTATTCTATGTGAAGGGCTATTTGCTGCCCAGACAATTATTGGTCTAGATGAAAATCACTGTAAGTTACAATCTATTTGGTCAAACATAAAACTTTAAAAATTATTTTTCCAACAAAAGCAAAAATTTGTTAGTTAAATTTATATATAATGAAATTTTGTATTAAAATATTTAGCAGTTGAAATCATCTTGTCAAATGATGTTTATTAAGTGTATTCTATATATTGTGTAATCTCTTCAGCAAATAGTAAAGTTTATCTTTCAACTACATAATGTAATTTGTAGAATGCCTTAAGATGGGTATTTACATGCACATGTCTAAATAAAACACAGTTAATAAAACTAAAATATCTAGATTTCTAATATAAATGTACAAAAAGAAAGTTTTATATAATGTCCAACAGATGCCTGTCTTGATATATTAGCCCCAATCAATAAGGGTACATCATCGTCCCTGATCTCACAGACATATCTTCTTGGGAGATAGAAATATTCATTTCTACTCAGCTTCACTTTTATGGTACAGCCATATTTCATCTCCAGTGATTCTGCATCGATTATCTTATGCCACTCTCCTATTTGTAAGTCTCCACATGAAATTCTCTTGCCTGTAGGATTATCTCCTACATCTTGGAGAGCTTTCAACATATTACCTCTTCAATAACTTTCATCGTCACACATGTTTCTGATTTTAAAAAAACATGTAATAATTTTTCAAAGAATAGTAGGTTTTTTTACTCCAAAAATCAAGCGATCCAATTAAAATCAAGAACCAATTAACTTTTCAAGATCTTAAGGCTGGAAGCCAATAATTTTAGGCAATGTAATAATTTCAAATTTTACTAGATGTCGCTACTCAAAATGGTCAATTTCAACTAAATAATTAAATTTTAAGTAAAAAATATTCAAAATTGGAGTATCATTACCAATGTTTAACATTAGTTTGGTGAATGTATCATTTATATGATTGATCAGGTGTATTTGTATGTAGCAACTGAACTTATATTGTATGTATATATACAAAAGGTATTTTATCCATATATACATATAGCTTTCTTAAACATCTAATAAAAGTTTTAACATGAGTGTCTTTACAAGTTAAAAATGTTTCTCTACAGAGTTTGTCAGTATATTCATACATAACTTTCATTTATTACAAACTTAAATGTTGGAAGAATTATCTTTAAGTACAGGAGGATATAAATTAACAGTAGAAATCATCTTGTCAAATGATTTTTATTCATGTGTATTCTATATATTGCATAATCTTTTCAGCAAATATGAAAATTTATTGTTCAACTACATAATGTAATTTGTAGAATGTCCTAAAATGGTTATTTACATTAGATATTAAATAAAATACAATAAAACAGAACCATTAACACTTTGAAATAAGAAAAACTCTGAATATACAACAAGGAAATGTCGAATTTAATTGTATGTACGTTTTTCTTTATCTTTTTTTAAAAAGTTTATACTAAAACTGTCATAAAATTGGATTTTGTTAAATGTCATTGACGAAAAGATATCATCATTTTAACACATTATTCAGTTTTCACAATGATTCAAGTGGTGATGGTTGAATTCATTCAATAATGTAAGTTATTTTTGTATTTTAAAAAGTTAATATTACAAATTTTGTTTCAATTGATTTCGAATTAAAAATTTACTACTTTTCATGCAAACTGTGTACAAATATGTGTTTTGTAAAATCAATCAATTTAATCATTTTGTGTAAATGTATTTTTTATGAAAAAGTGTTAGTCTTTTTGTAATTAAAAATGTTTTGCGAGTTTCATGACATCTAGTTGATTTGGTTTTGAAATGGCACTATGTATTCATTTGTGATTATCGAAATTTACTCGTTGACTGAAACAATGTGAATGTTAACGTTTTAACATTGTAAAGCTGTGTATAGTATTGAAAGCATTTTGTTTTTAGTTTAGAATTTTTTGAGATTCATTTTCCACTTTGTAGATCAATACATAAATGCACATGTTAGGAATAATATTATCAACGATTTTTATATTCTTTTTTAAGGTTTATACAATACGTGTGTTATTATCTAATTTTCTCATTATTCTGCATCTCATGAGCATTTGAAAATTCATACAATTTATTATTTTGAAAAGCAAGAAAATGATAATTTTTTACTTAATGCACTTTGTGTCAAGCCGAGGAATTTATTTGTTGCGAACCTTTGTTAAACATTGATTGTATTCAGCATATTGAAATATTTATTTTTATAAATAAAATGTGTATAAAATAATATCTGAATTTACAATAAAGATTACTCGTATTTTTGTGCATTAACGTTTTTCTCACTCATTCTTGAAAGTTTATACTAATAACCTCATGAAATTTTCATTTTGTTCAATGACGAAAAGATATCTTAATTTTAACATAATATTCAGTTTCTTACAATGTTTTTGCCTAATTTGATCAGTTGAATTAATGTATACAAATGGAAAAATTAAATGTATATCTGTACTGAAAGAATGGATTGACATCTACAAACATAGAAAAGTCATAAGCCATGTAGACTCAAAGAAAGGAAAAATGTTGGAAAAAAATGTAAGTCTACAAATGTGAAATCATCAGAAAAGAAATGTAACTCATAAACGTGAAAATATGTTGGAAAATAAATGTAAATCACAATTGTGTAAAAGTCGTATACTGGGTATTTATTTAATTCTTAATAGAAAAGACACCAAAAAATTTTAAAATTTAAGCAATTTCTTATAATATTAAATTTATATTTTTAAACGTTTTGTATATATGTGTATCAATAAATGCTAACAACCAATTTACGACACTAATAACAAAACATGTTATCAACATATAAACCAACTTCAAAGCCATTCATCAATAGAATTACAATTAGCTTCCATACATCGAATGGTGAGTTCATTCATTTCAATGATACTAGCAGTATTTATTTAACTCTTAATATCAAAGACACTGATGAAATTTAAGTATAAACAATTTTTCAAAATGTAAAATAAGTTATTTGTTAAAATGTTTTGTATTAATAACAAATTTACAATAGTAATAATTCAAATTGTGAAAAATTCTAGTTTTATATGATTTGAAAGTGTTTTATTTAATTGTAAAGTGATTTCATGTTTGGTATATATCAATCTCTATGAATAGATTTGACAGTTGAACAATGGATAACAAATTATGCTTTGTCTGTAGAGAGATTTTACACACAGCAGTATAAAATTTATGTTGACATTGGCTATGAAGCATGCATTTTTCTATGCAAATATACACAGCTGGCATAATGGAATTTCTCATTTATGAAACAAAGACAACTACCCTGAAAGATTTCAAACTTTTTAGTAAGCTATTTTTATAATTAAATCTCAGATATTGTTTTTGATTCTTAAAGCTTTTTTTACAATATTATCTCTAGTTAGTTTTACAGATATTTCTTTTAAAAACATAATTTTATTTTAATAAATTGCTGTGAATTTACAGTCTGATGATAAATTTATTATAGACTTTTTAGAAACGTCGTTTGTTTGTTAATTTTTAATTGAATTTGTTTAAACAAGTAATTGTCATGTGTTTTATATTGTGAATGTCATCTCATTTGACTTCTATATTAACCATTAATTTAGATGCTACCATTTGAAATTCATAATGTGTAAATGCACATTGCGTTTGTTTCCTACAGAATTCCCCCAACAACAATGATGATAAACTAGCCCGATAGACAAATTTAATAGTACGATATATATGATCATTATAAGCAAAGTGTAGAATAAATTACATTTTTGTCTTGTCTTAAACACGTATGTGGGTTTTACCACGTACGTTTATTAAATATTATTATTAATATTTATCTTTACTTGGAAATATTTTTCGATTCCACTTTTTAAACAAATATGTAATGTGTGAAAGTAATACATATAAAGTAAGGTAATGTGGGAAAGTAAAGCTAAAAAGTAAGTTAGTGTGGGAAAGTAAAACTAAAAAATGTAAGGTAATGTGGGAAAGTAAAACTAAAAAAAATGTAAGGTAATGTGGGAAAGTAAAACTAAAAAAATGTAAGGTAATGTGGGAAAGTAAAACTAAAAAAATGTAAGTTAATGTGGGAAAGTAAAACTAAAAAAGTAAAAAAATGCAAACTAAATTAGGCCACATAAATAACACAAAAACTAGTAAAAGTACATTATGATGTCAGTAAAACACCCCCAGCAATATCCACGACGCCTCAGGTCAAAGGCCACCCCTCTTGACCAATCACAAAAAAGTGATACTTCCTTCTCCCCACCTCTCGACCAATCAGAAAAAAGTGACACCTCCTTCTGCCCAACTCTCAAGCAATCAGAAAAAAGTGGAACCTTGTCTTGGGCTCTTAATACTACTGATAACTTACTGTATCCACACTTGGGATAATTCATCTTTTCTAGTCCAAACAAGACATCTATCTTTGTGTGCACAGCATAATGAGCCACTAGCTCAAGAAACTGTTGAGTCAACCCAGGGTCACTGTGGGTCAGGTGGCTAGTGCAGAGTGGTGCATCATCAAACTCAAGAGATGGGAATTTCATTTCAGCTGTAGCTCCCCACATATACTTCCAAAGGGTTTCAGAAAAGATGTTGATGTCAGTGAAAGCAATACCCAAGCAGTTGACAATCATTTGCAAAGTAATGTGTCCTAATGGGCTACTTGCTCCAATGAGGTGAGTGTAAAACTTTTTGAATCTTTCCATTGCTTTTTTTGGTCTTCCCAGGTGAAGATGGAGGCAAGCAAGAGTGAAGTAGCCAATTTTTTATCTTCCATGAAGCAGGGCAGATGGCCAGCTCATGCATACACTTTCTAGCTAGGTGCTCTCAGGCACTTCCATTGAGTGGAAGCTGTATGTGTGGGTCCTGCATTTGAAAGATGGATAGAGCCTAAAAAGCTCCATGAGATTATGTAGCTGGCACAAACTTTTCTGAAAGCAAACATTCCACTAAATTCTGGCAATCCTGAGATGTGTATGCAGAGCTTGAAAAGGAGCCTCTCAACTGATCTGGAATACTGTGATGTAGGGCTGCAGATATTAATAGTGGGCCAAACAGACTCAAGGTTCCTATCTGCCTTGAGGTTGTTCCAGACTTCATCAATTTCTGCCAGCATTGCTGAGCTCTGGGAGAATGTGAAACTAACATGCTTATTTGTGACTAATGCAAGACTGGGCCAGTTAGCTGAAATAGACTCCAGTGTTGAAGATTAATCTAATGCCAATAGTGAGATGATGTGTAGGTATCTTCTTGCATAGCAAGAGATTTGTGTAAATAAGCTTTGTTATCAAAAAGATACCAAACTGGTACATAATGGTGGGGCAGTAATAATGGGTGTACAGTATCATGAAATTTTCCATCCAGAAGTGGAGGTTAACAACATCCTCCAGAATCTCATCTTGGTACTCCTACTTAACAAACATTACTAGCCAGATGTTCTTGACTTTAGCTAACCTGTACATGATCTCAATTTTCTCCATGATCTTGGGTTGATTAATCTCATAAACTTGGAAGAAATAAATGACCAGTAAATTCTCAAAGTCAATATTAATGCACTCAAATTTCTGAATAGCTTGCTTGTTGTTGAGGAACTGGCATAGGTGCATTAGGTTGAAATCTTTGTCAAACATAGTGTGGACAGTGCTCTGCCAATAAGGCCTCCTTAGTCCTCCATGCATCTTAGAGTCATAGAATATGATTGTATTAACCTTGGGCCTATGCTCTGTGTTGATAACAAAAAGGATGAGGTCCACTGAGCATGTGAGGTTCTTTGTATTGTAAGTCCAACATAGTTTTTCTTGTTTCTTCCAACAGGTTATTGTGCACACAAACTAATGGCTTTGGGAGTTGCTATAAAAATGAATGTAATGTCTTGTCTCCTATCTTAGAAACTTTGCACTGCTGTTCTTCATTTTGTTGGGCACATGATGAAGGGCCAGGACTAGAGGGGATTATTGAGTCACTGCAAGGTGTTTATGTATTAGCACTTAGGGTAATGCTTAAGTTAGCAAAAGGCACTCTGCACTTACTCAACTCCTCAGATTCCCAGGGGGCTATTTTGCACCCAAGGTCCACTCCTGAGGGGCTACTTGTTGCCCCAAGTAGTTGCACAGTCTGCTATTCAAGTCCTCCTGTGTCTTTCCTCTCTTTCTGGATACACTTTCATCTGCTCATTGAGGGGTGTCATCTTGGCTTTGCTCTTCATGAGGGTTGTGTTGTTGCCTCACTCATCTTCTCATGGGCAGTTGATTTTTGGTTCTTTTTATCTCTTATGGCTTAGTTTCCTAAACAAAAAGATTAATTAAGTTCCCAATCCTGGGTATTTAAATGATCTAGGTACTCTTGGTCCCTAACTTTATTGTTTAGGCAAAATACAAGTAGCAGTAATGTTGCTACTATTACTGGGATTAGTATCATACTTGACCTCAGAGAGGTCCTCTTCCTCACATTCAGTGAGATTAGGATAATTTTCAAGTTCATTTACTCCATCATCAACAAGTGAAAATTCACTATTAGGGTTGATGATGACATTACTAATATCCTTAATGGTTTGTTTGAGCCATTGAAAGTGGGCGACTCTCCCATTATTTAACAGTTATTGATGGTGGTCTAACACCTTTGAGACAGTGAATGGACCCTGCCAATTAGTGGCAAGCTTTCACACCTGATGTGCATTGGTGATTTGGTGAGGAAAGTATGCAAAAACTTTGTCTCCAACCTTGTGAGGTTCACTATACAACTTGTGATTGAAATTCCGCCTTTGATGGATAACAGATTGATTAGTATTCTGACAGATAGTTAAATGCACTTCTTGAAATTCATGTAACATATGGTTCACAAAATTCTCTAATGTAAGTTTGTTGTAATCCAGAAACATAATTGAAAGAGGCATACCCACCTCTTGGCCAAACATGGCCTCAACAGGATTAACCTTAGTAGTGGTGTGCATGCCAGTGTTGTAGAAGTACTCCACTGCTTCAATGACATGTTTCTAATTCCTGCTGGCTGCATGGGCAAGGACAACTTCAATTAACTTGATAACAGTGTGATTGAGTTGCTTGACCACTCTGTTAGACTGTGGATGATATGCAGTGGTAAATTCATGCAAGATCTCAAGTTCCTTCATTAGGGTTTCCATAAGGTGGTTCTCAAATTGAGGGCTGCAATCCAAGATTAGACATTCCATAGGGCTGAACTTGAGGGCCCATTCTTTGACCACTTTTTCTCTGATAACCTTGGCTGTGGTGCTGTTGAGGTGGATGAGTCAAGCATATTTTGTAAAGTGGACTATGAGTATGAAGAGGTACTGGTGCCCTTCCTCATCATGAGAGAACTTCTCTATATCCATATGAACAACTTTGTTTGTCTGTTCAGCAGCTCTGCTGTGCAGCTCAGCTCACTGCTCTGTGAAGTGTCCTGCTCCCTGTAACAGACAGGTGCCACACTTGTTGATGACCTCCTGGATTGCAGCTCAAATGCCAATAGTGATGTATCTCACATTGAATGTTCACTCAGTCTGAATGAAGCCTAGATGGCCTTTCTCATGTATCTTCTGTACTAAATCTCTGCAAAAGTATTCAGGAACTGCTAATTGACTGGTCCAGCTTCATGCATAAAGTAGGCCTGCCTCAGTGAGCTTCCAGTTTAAACACCAGAAATATCTGTTAGCAACAGGTCTGAGTATATAGCTGTTGTTGTTCAACTTGGCTGTGATTTCACTTAGTACATTATTATGCTGCTGATGATGCACAATTTTCTTTTCCATGATTTCTTCCTGCACCAAAATAGGGAGGATCTCATTTCCATTTTGGTCTGCATTAATCTAAGGCAGACACTCATAATTGCTGAATGGGATGAATCTGAATGGTGTCTTCTCTCCAGGTGGCTTGCAGAGATCATGCTCATAACTTGGGGAGCAGTCCAGTAATCTACATTGTTGTGCAGTTTCCCTGGATGATGCTTAATTGAAAAAGTAAAATCATTCAGATACTCTATTCATCTGGTGACAATGTTAGACTTGTCCCCAGAAAACTTCTTTAGCCATGCCAGCACTGAGTTATTAGTGCACACTGTGAATTGGTGACCCAAGAGGAAGAAGCAAAACTTCTTCAGGCTCTTGACTAAGTCAAGCATCTTGGATTTGGTCACACTTTAATTGAGCTTGGTGTTACAGAGCTTTGTGGCTAAAGTATTGGATGGGTCTCACTTTCCCATCAATTATCTGGCTGAGCACACCACTGATAGCAAAGAGCACTTGTTCCCATTGACTTGAAGGCCAGACTCATAAAGCAAGCTGAGAGTGTGTCCAAGCCTTTCCAGGTGTTCTGAGAACATATTACCAGTGATGAGAATATTGTCCATATAGGCCATGATGCCAGGTTCAAGTACATTGGCTCTGTTCCTAAGTACACAGGTAACATAATGCTGGAAAGTGGCAGGGGCATTGCAGAGCCTGAAAGCCATATACTTCCACTCAAAGAGGCTGTAAGGAGTTATGAAGGCAGTCTTTGAGATGTCAGAGGGCTTCATAGGCACCTGCCAGTAGGCCTTGCACAGGTCAAGGCAGCTGAACAGTTTGTATTGACTAGCATTGTAAAGAAGGTCTTTGCTGTGTGGGAGTGGGTATGCATCTTTCACAGTAACATTGTTGAGCTTTTGGAAATCTACTCAGAGGCAGTATTTGTTGCCTTGCTTAATAAAAAGAGCGGGAGCCACATAAGGGCTATTGCTAGCTTGAATAATGCCACTTTTGATGAGGTTGCTTAGGATTTTTCATACTCTTCCTGAAGATTCTCTGGTACTCTTCTGACAGGCAGACAAATGGGATGATCATTCTTAGTTTTGATGGAGTGCTGCTCTCCAATGGCCTGACAAACCCTGATCAAACCATAGTTAAATACCTCATAGTGCTGTCTAAGCAGTTGTGAAAGTGATGCACACTCCTGAGAACTGAGGTGTGGATGCAGCCACTCATTTATAAGAGGAATCCTAACGTTTATGCTTGGCTCTGCTAGATCATGATTCACTGTCAAGATTGGTGAACAGGCAGTGGCCTGGAACTTCAGATGGACCATGGTTGTGATTAGCTTCAACTGAGCAGCTCTTTTTTGATTAAAGAACCAGAACTATTTAGGATGGTAATGCATGTCTTCCCTTTTGAGACAAGGCAAAGATCAGGCAAAAAATTAATTCCACAAAATTTTTTTTCCTTGAATCCAATAATCATGACATCCCCAGTAAAATCAGAATTGGTGGTGACAGGGACACGTCACCAATGATGAGGCTCCCTGATCACTTACTCTGAGAAACTCAAGGAGATATCTTGGCTAGGGATGGTGGTAAGCTGATGTTCACTTTCTCTAATAGAAATGGTATTATTACCATAATTGATGATTCAGGAATTCTGCTCAAGAAAGTTGTTTCCCAGGATTATATCATATGGAAACAGCTCTCTGCACTTATCAATAACAATTAAATCCATGATAAAGAGTTCCTGCCAAATGTGTAATTCCCAGTGTAGAGTCACTCAGGGAAATTTCGTGATTATTATTTAGTTGATTTTTATTATTTTTGTATTAACGTCATTATGACGTCAACGTTATTTTATTTTCGTTATTTCGAGCCTAGGTTTACGAAAAGAACTCATGTCCCCTCGATGGTGCTAAATGTATTGCTCAAATTGAATTTGATTTGCGAGGGAAATTGATAACATGAATAACGAATGATTAACTGTGATTGTAAACTAAGACAGGTAGTTATTTATTGTTTAACCATGTATAAAATGAGGAACAATGTTGAGAAGTGTTAATAGATTTTATCTAGCTTCAATTACTGTTCACTTTTCTCTCCGTTACTTTACTTAGTATTTTTTGATTATGAAAATAATTGCTTAAGCTCGGCGACAATTTGGGAGTGCTTTCTGAAGGCACAGGGCGACACGTAGCTCCTGGCGATCATTAGATCTTCCCAGCCCAAATTGTGGACTCATTAGGTTACGGATACGGGTACGGCTAAGGAAATAATAAACCTCCTGTTTGATTCAACACATACATGCACTTATATTTTTATTACACTGTGATGATACCATGCCGTTGGCTAGCACAAATGTCTGGCAATTACACACTATTATTTAATGAGCTGAGAACTAACAATTAAAATGAGATGTTTACTTTCCTATGAGATAGAAATTAATAAGTGAGACAAATAGGGTAGCACCATGCACTAGTTGAGCACTAAATTGTTTCTAAAGATTCTGCTTCAGCTGGAAGCCATGTTAGTTGGTCATCTTGGAATTACCTAAAGTATCAAATACTTGGATGAATCACCAATGTTTATATTAGTTTATTTTTTCTTTACCTGTTTCTCCCAGAATCGGGGCTGTTTTTTTTCTATGTTAAACCTTCTGCAGAGTCAATTAGTTTCTAGTATAATTACAGCCCACGATTCTACACTTTGATCTCAACTAGGAATCATTCATCATTGGTATCTATCCATTCTATTATTCTTGCTGTGCTGATTTCTCCCAATTTCTCTATATTTATTCTGTCAATTGTCTACTGCGTTTTAGAAGATAATAGTAATCTCGAGGATGTTAACAATTTTTCTTCTTCTATCATCTCTGCTTAGGATTTTTTCAGCATTTCACAGACTTTTACTGTTTCCATTATGCCCCCTTGTTTCATCATTTCCGCCCTTCATATGATTTTTGTGCACCACAAACTGTCTCATTCATATCTTTCCATTTCACAGTCAAGGGTTTTCTGCACATCCTTCTGCCCTAACCTTTTTCTAATCTCATCTGTGCTTGCTAGTTTCTGTTTGATGATTTTCCTTGTTGTCAACCATGGTTGATGTTCCAGTTGTTTTATTCGTGTTTCAGATGTTGCTCCCACATATATTTTTTCATTGGTTCATTAAATATCATAATTTCGCCAGGGCATATCCCCATCTTGTTAACAATGCTTATCACTGATATTTTTCCCATCGGATTTTCATTCATTATCATTTGACTAAGTATCTTTTCCATCATTTGTACTGGCTTTTCTGATCTATTTGGTGACTCCAGCTTTCCTGTGTGACCTTTTAGTATCCAATTTTTTGTTTGCATGTTTATTGGAGCTATTGCTATCTCATACTTCTTTGCTTTTGCTAACTTATGGCAGGTGTGTCATGAGATCGGGAGTTTCAGTTGTGCCTCTTCAGTTGTGAATATTGCTAGTATCCACTCTGTTGTTCTGTAACGTACCTCTGGTGCATTTTTCTCCTCAAATAAAAACTGTTTGAAATCTTTTTTTCATGTTAAGCTTATAGGCTTTGTTCACCTCTGTTAGTGCCATTTCTACAGACTTTTGAAATTTCCGTGATGGTGCTTCAATTTTTATCTCTGGCCAACCTTCCTCTACTTTATGTTGTAGTTTCATGTTTTGTTT
>CABFPE010001211.1:40045-71718 GCA_900660155.1 Hofstenia miamia | reverse complement strand
GATACTGTCTTTGTATTCTTCCCTGAGCTCCATTACAAGTCGTATTCCTTCAACTTTTGCTATCTGATATGCAATTTCTATTTGTTCCATTATCTGTTCATCCTGAACTTCATGAATTCTTAGGAAATATATTACTAACAGGTTTGGGAAATCAATGTTAATGCATTCAAAGCTTCTAATTGTGCTTCCACAGTTTAAAAACTTGCAAAGATTGTAGATGGAAAAGTCTTCATCAAAAGAAACATGCACCATACTTCTCCAATATGAGCGGCTAATTCCTTCAAGCATGCTTGAATCATAACATATTATAGAATTTATTTGAGGACGTTTTTCCGCATCAATTATAAAAGGTATTACATCAATTGAACAACTTAACTGTCTGGTGTTGTATGTCCACTGTAATTTGTTCTGGGTTTCTTCTGAAATATCATCATGAATGTAGTGTACTGCTCTACATGTAGCTATAAAATAGGGGTGTAGTGTTTCTTCACCAACTTTCAACATCTTTTTCTTTCGTTCTTCTGTCTTCCTGGATCGGACTGTTGAAGTAACAGAACTATTAGAGGTTGAGGGGGCTATCGAATCACTCTTTGGGGAGGTATTTACACTTTGTAAAGCACTAAAAGGGGTATGTAAATGTTGTGTTTTTAGAGTTTTTGAGGTTTGTGTTGCCAGCTCTGCTCGCGCACATGGAAGTACGTGTCCCCCCACGGAGTAGCGAGATGAGGATGGTGTTGATGCTGTCTCCTCTCCTAAGCGTGGAGCTACTTGTCACCCACATGGTATAGGACTCTCCTCAGCACCTTCATGTCGTCCTCGTTTGTTTTCGCGTGCCTCATCAAGTGAAGATCCAGGTCTCCCACGCCTTGATGAGGATGTGACATCATGTCCGCTAACCTCCATTCTCCTTCTCACTCTTCGACGGGATGGAGGAGCTGGCGACTCTTGTTTGTTCTTCCCTATCAGCATCATTCCTAAACATATCTATGAGGTTAAGATCCCAAATGTTGGGATTGAAAGTTTGGTTCTCTCTGGCTCGCCTTGAAGGCAAAACGCATGAGCCAACATTATCTACTATATCATGTTCAAAATCAGTATCATAGAAGTCTTCCTCGGCAAACTCAGTTAAATTATCATAAGTTGCAAATTCATCAATACCATTATCAACTAATGTAAATTCGTTATTATCATCAATGATGACGTTATCAATATCTTTAATTGATCGTTTTAATCTCTGAAAGTGTACGGTTTTTCCGTTATTGAGTGTGTATGTGTTGTGGTCGAGCACTTTCTCCACAGTGAATGGACCTTGCCAGTTATTGGCTAATTTTTGTACTTGATTGTGATCAGTTGTAATACAAGGTAGATATGCAAATACTTTATCTCCTCGTTTATGCGATTCACCATACAGTTTTTTGTTAAATGTTCTTTTTTGTCGTATACAAGATTGGTTAGTGTTGTGACAAATAGTTAAGTGAATCTGCTGCATATCACGTAACAACTGATTTACATATTTATCTAAGGTAATTTCTGAATAGTGTGGATACATCATCAATAAAGAGGTTAATGCTTTGCGGCCAAACATAGCTTTAAATGGACTGACCCCAGTTGTAGAATGGACTGAGGTATTATAAAAAAATTCGATACATTCTATTACCCGACGCCAATCCTTCCCTGCTGCTCGTGATAATGCCACTCTAATTAGTTTTATTAAAGTTCGGTTTAGGCTTTCCACTAAGCCATTGGCTTGAGGGTGATATGCGGTAGTGAAGTCATGTAATATTTCTAATTCAGACATAAGGGTTTTCATCAAATTACTTTCAAATTGTGGGCCATGATCTGAAATTAGCTGAGACATAGGACCGTATTTTAAAATCCATTCCTTCACTATTTTATCAGCTACCTTTTCAGCATGTGTACTATCCATGGGAATTATCCTAGCATATTTAGTAAAATGATCTACTATCACTAAAAGATGTTGAAATCCATCACTGTCACGAGATAATTGCTCCAGGTCCATATGTACGATCTCATTGGGGCTGGTGGCTGCACGACATTCCAATTCAGCCCACTGTTCCGGGAAATGAGAGGAATTATTTAATAGACACTTCCCACATTTGTCTATTACATCCTGAACTGTTGATCGAATTCCAATGGTAACATACTGAGAGTTAAATGTCTTTTCAGTTTGTATAATTCCTAAATGACCTCTTTCATGAACCCTCCTCACAAGATCTCTTTTAAAATATTCTGGAATAGCAAGGCGATTATTTCGACTCTTTGCATATAGTAATCCTTTCTCTGTCATTGTCCAGTTATATTGATTGTAATACCTAATTGCAGTTGGTGAAAGGGGAAAGAAGGGGTCCTTCATCCTTTTCATAATATTGGAGAGTATGAGATCATTTTGTTGATGTTTAATAATTTCTTCTTCAGATATTTCTTTGCAGATTAAGATTGGCAAAATTTCTTTACCATTTCGATCAGCATTTATTTCGGGAATCAATTCATATTCAGTGTGTGGTATAAATGCAAATGGGATCTTCTCCCCAGCTGGCTTTTTTAAATCCCTTTCGTAGCTTGGCAATGCTGTCCAATAGTCAGCATTCAGATGTAAACGTCCAGGGTGATGTTTTATCGAAAAAGAAAAGTCGTTAAGGTATTCTATCCATCTGGCTACTATGTTGGACTTATCTCCTGAGAATTTTTTAAGCCAGGCTAGTGCACTGTTGTCAGTGCGCACAATGAACTTACGACCTAATATAAAATATCGAAATTTCTTGAGCGACTCCACTAAGGCTAACATCTTGCATTTGGTTGCTCTGTAATTTTTCTCAGCAGCTCATAGTTTTCTACTAAAATATTGAATCAGACTTTCAACTCCATTTATCTCTTTAATCAGGGGTATTTAATGATGGTATCTTTTTAAGCTCGGTTTTGATTTTTTCTAATCCTTCCTGCTCAGTCCATGTCCATTTGAATTCATGAGATTTTTTAAGTAGTTGAGAGATGGATTTTGTTTTCTTGGCCAGATCTGGGACAAACATTCCGTAGTAATTTAAGAATCCCATGAGTCTCTGCACATTTTTTCGGCTTCTCTGTGTATCAATCTTTTCTAAAAACTGCTTGACATTGGTTTTTATTGAGATCCTTCCATGTTCTATTACTCTGCCCAAGAATGTGACTTTAATCTGCGCTAAAGAACATTTATTACCATTCACTTTAAGTCTGGCTTTCTGCAACAATTCCAAGGTCTGATTTAGTTTCTCAAGATGCTCATCAAAAGTGTCACTTGCTGTGAGGATATCATCAATATACACTGAAATCCCAGGTTTGAGAATGTTGGACTTGTTGGTCAATACTTTGGTAACATAATGCTGAAAGGTCACTGAGGCATTGCACAATCTGAAGGCCATATATTTCCATTCATAAAGGCCGTAGGGCATAATGAATGCGGTTTTTGGAATGTTGGACAGATGCATCAGTACCTGCCAATAGGCTTTACATAAATCAAGGCAGGAAAAGAATTTATATCTACTGGCATCATATAGAAGATCCTTGATTCTAGGCAATGGATAAGCATCTTTGAGAGTGACATTGTTCAATTTTCTAAAGTTGATACATAGTCTGTACTTTTCCCCTTGCCAAATAAACATGGTTGGGGCAGTGTAGGGACTATTGCTTCCCTGAATTATTCCACTCTCAATTAGATCCTTCAGAATTTTCTCATATTCTGATTTGAGATTTTCTGGAACCCTGTGGACAGGTAATCAAATCAGCTTATCCTGCTTTACCTCAATTGCATGTTCTTCTCCAATTGCTTGCCCCATGCTTATCGTACTATAATTAAAAACTTTGCTCTTACTCTGAAGTATTGAAATGAGTGATCTCTTCTCCTTATCATTTAGATGTGAGTAGGTTTCATTATTTACAGTAGGGATCTTAACACTAGACAACTCTTCTAGATCATGAATGGCGGTACATATAGATAAGCAGGAAGTCTCTACACTCTCGACCCGAACTGGTACTCCTATTATCTGTACATCTGATTCATTAAATCGCACAGGATGTGTTGATCCATTAAGAATGGTGACATAGGTCTTTCCTGAACTTACTTTACATAAATCAGGAGAAAAAGAGATGCGTTAATATATTTGCCTCTTTGGCCAGCTATCATCACTTCTCCATTCATCTCGGAATTCGAAAACACAGCTACTCGGGTCCAATGCTTAGCTTCTAAGTGGATGGGCTCATCTAAATCAAACACAACTTCTTGTTCGGGAATTGTAGCTAACTGCATGGCTTCTTGATCTTTTATAGATATCGTATTACTTTTATAATCAATCACACATGAGTTTCTCTCTAAACAGTCATTCCCCAAAATCAAATCGTAGGGGAGTTGATGATTTGCTGTATCAATGACAATGAGATCTACTTTGAATTGTTCAGCACAAATCTTCAACACGGCATTTTGTAGCTTTCAATGAAATTAAATTTCCCAACACATCAATGAGTTTAATATCAGAATCACGGGTAAAGCAAATGTCTTTGCAACATTCATCACTGATGATTGAAGCAGCAGCTCCGGTGTCAATTGTAGCATTAATAATTCGTCCATTCATTTCCACAGGAATCAGGTTTTTCCTTATCAGATTAGTGATAACCAATACATCCCATGCATGGTTTAAAGGAGTTGGCACTCCATTTAATTTAAATGTGGTGATTCGTCCTCTGTCAAATCGACTAAAAGTGTGTCGGTGGAAGATGCAGAAGGGTCATCAACTAAGAAGCCCTCACCTTCAGCAACAATTTGGATCTTTGCCTTACAATTAGATTTTAAATGTCCTTTCTCACCACAGTGGAAACACCTCACTGAGGCCATGTCAAAGTCTTTCTTCAAAATTGTTTTCTTGGGTTCATATCTCACTTTTGTCCCAGCTAATTCATGAAGATCTTTATCAATTTGACTAGAGTTATAAATCATGTAAACAACACTAATCGCCTTTCTGATAATTTTGTGCAGACTATCCTCCAGATCACATTTCATTTCCAGGCGACTATGGATAGAAGAGGGAAAACCCCTACAAATATAAGAGAAGAGGTCATGCCGAGAGTATTCAGGAGACAGACTGCTTAATCAAAAAAGTCTTTCAACTTGCATGATGTAATTACGAATATCGTCCCCTCTCTTAAAAGACATATCACAAAGTAAAGTCTTGTATTGGTGTTTTATGTGAGGGGCTTGATAGTGATCCTCAAAAAACCCAACTAACAGTTGATAGTCAGTCTTGATATTCCGATCTAACATCATATATTGATTGTATGCTAAGCCACTTAAATACAGTGGAAACTGCGATATGGCACTTTCTTGAGAAGTTTTATAATGTTTCATGTGAAGTTCAAACAAAAAGAACCACTCATCAAAGGATTGCGAAACTGCATCAATTTGTCCAGTGAACTTAGGCAATACTGAATGTTTACTGAGCACTGGTACTTGTCCAGGTGTCTCAAGAGGAAGAATAGAATGACGAAATCGGGGTCGCCTATCTGAGGTATTGGTATTATCATTTAATGGACTAGTAACGTCACTGATATGTTCCTTAGCTGTTGGTACCACAAAAGCGCTGCAAAATGGCTGCGCATTGACTGAAAGAGCGTAATCAGTTTGAGGGGTAGAAACTGTAGCAAGAGTGGATGCCTGAGTGAATGTAGGATGAGACACCAACAAAGTAGTACAAGATGAAACTGAAGTTGGGGGAATTACCATTGTACTTTCATCGCACTGAGAAGGTATCAACACATGAAAAAAGGCAGGATTTGAATTTTCACCCCCTCCTGATCGAATCATCTGCGCCAATTGATCAGTGATCTTCTCAGCCCAATCTCCTAATGCTTCATTTAATGTAGCATGGGTAACAAAGTCATCAACAGAGGCTTTTAAGTTGCGCTTCCTCTGACTTTGCAATATTATTTTTTAGTTCGTGAATTTGTAACTCCAATGCAACAGTGGCTTCTAGCATCCGCATTTCCATCTTCTGGTAAGCAACATGTTGGGTGTTGAGTTCAGCTGGAGAGACTCAACTTGACGCTCACTGTCCATTCTCATAGATACCTGCTGTGATAATGCGTCTTTCAGGTGCTCAATCTCCATTTGCTGAGTATCAAAGTGTGGCAGGGAGCTCATCACATTATCAACATGATTATATGGACGGAATGGAATCAGGGGAGCATTCTGCATATTCAAGACTTGACGGAGATGTGGCTGAAGATTGGGGCTGCCAGTACTAGCGTTCAGGTATGGACTAGTTGATGCATTTTGATCTCACCTTTGAGCAGTTTGGGTTGGAGAGAAATTTAACAACGATCCAACCGTGCAAGGGGCAACGTCCTGGTTGCCATCGCTTGCACAGGGGACACTTTGATCCAGAGAAATCCCAAAAGTAGAAGAGTAAGTAACAGTCCGACTTGAATCCATTTAAGTAAGAATCAAACAACAATACACAAGAAAATAACCAGTATAACTGACAGATGGGAGTACTTTCCAAACATAAGAGAGACCCACAACTCATAAGAAAAATCACAGGATACAAGCCCAAAAAGCGGGATACAGCGGCATTTGGTAATAAATCCAACACATAAAGCACTGAGACAAAAACAGAATTTTGAAGGGTAAAGACCCACACATAAAAATCAGAACACGTAAAATTAAGTTTGCCCTTCCAATGGAGAGAAAAAGGATAAGTACACATCAGGTGGTAGATTTGTACTGAAATCCAATTGCAGTCAGGGGAAACAACTATCCTGGCTGACCAACACCACAACCAAAACCGAAACCAAATCCAAACCATCAGAAAAACAACAGAAAAATAAATCGTTATCATGTCAGCATCCTGTCATGGTCGCCATGTAGAATTGTGTGATTGTAATTACACTATAAAACTAATTGACTCTGCAGAAGGTTTTACATAGAGATATGATGACAGCCCCGATTCTGGGGAAATGGGTTAAGAGAGAACTTATACAAATAAACATTGGTAATTCATCCAAGTAATAAATACTTTTAGGTGACTCCAAGATGACCAACTTACATGGCTTCCAGCCAAAGCAAAGTCTTTAAGAAAATTGTAGTGCTCGACCTAGTGCATGGTGCTACCCTATTTGTCTCACTTATTAATTTCTATCTCATAGTAAAATAAACATCTCATTTTCATTGTTATCTCTCAGCTCACTTAATAATAGTCTGTAATTGCCAGACATTTGTGCTAGCCAACAGCATGGTATCATCACAGTGTCATACAGTATAGGTGCATGTACGTGTTGAACATCGAATGAAAGTTTTATTATTTCCTTATGCGTAACCATATCCATAACCTAATAGGTCCACAATTTGGGCTGGTAAGATCTGCCAATCTCCAGGAGCTACGTGTCACCCTGTACTTTTTAAAAAGCACTCCCAAATTGTCGCTGCACTTAAGCAATTATTTTCATACTTAAAATAAACAAATAATGGAAGAAAAAGTAAACAGTAATTGAGGCTAGATAAAATCTATTAACCTTTCTCAACATTGTTTCTCAATTTATACAAGTTCAAAATAATTACCTGTCTTTGTTTACAACTACAGTTAATCATTAGATAGTCATGTCATTGATTTTCCCTTGCAAATTAAATTTGAGCAACACATTTGAGGGGACATAACATGATAACTAGCTTTCATAAACCCAAGCTCAAAATTAATCTTATGTCATGATGACATTAATACAATAAAAAATAAGAATGAATAATAATCACGAAAATTTCCCCGAGTGACTCTACATGCCCCCCTTTGCTCAAATTAATTCTGTGGCAGTAGGTGGAGAGTAGGACCCAAGACTAGTCATTGAGTGGCTCTGACCATTTCCATAGCTAATTCTCCTTCCCATTCTTTTAATTCAGCATACTGAGGCTCACGTGAAAGTTGCATTAATACCTCTCCCTGAGTAACAACTTCATCTCTTAACTTGAAGTATCATAGTGTAGGCAATCTATCACTGATGGGACAATTCTTTTGTAAATTGTTTAAATGGTGAGTGAATGTATCATGAAATCATTCATAGAGGCGAAATCCTTTCAATGCAATCATTAAGGTCATCAATGCATCCGTGTCAGATGTATGAGCATCCTTGGCTCAAATAGTGGTGGCTGGGTAAAAATGTTCAAACACATCTCTTAGAGACCCCATGCAGGTTGCATGGTCCATAAATATGGAACAGAACTCTTGTACCTGATTCAATGTCATATCATCTGGATTGGACACGTCAGCTCAGAGCATTGTGATTTTTTCTATCCTTTTCATGACATCATAGTATCTTGTGGCAGTTTCTACATTGTTGATCCACATAAGATCTCCAACAGCTTGAAATAGAATTAATACCTGAGGATCAGTATTTAGTAAGGTTTCATGTATCTTCCTTAATTGCTCATTTACTGCAGTTCCTTTATTAAAAATGTCATGAATAGTCAACTTTCCATCAATGAAGATTCTTTCCTTGTTATCACTTGCCAATAACTTTTCACGTACTAACTGGTATTCATCAGTTTTACTCAGTTTATTTGCCTCAGCACTAGTGCTCACAAAATTTAATTTTTTGGGTAGATGGGCTGACACTTTCTTCTTATTCTTCTTTACTCACCATTTAGGTTGAATTAGTGGAGTTTCAACACAAGGAGGGGGAATGCATAATATATTTTCCTTCCAAATATTGCGTTCCAAATCTGCAAATGGGGATTTCATTTGTAAACTAGCTGTCCCAATTGTAAAGGGATAGTTGATCTGAGCATTCTTAATGGTATCCCAAAATTGGTTTCTTAATTCATGTTTTTGTAACTCCTCAATCTGTTTGCTAGATATCTTGATTCAGGTGGTAGTACATTCTACGTCCAGAGCTACTTGTCACCCTTGAGACTGTAGAATGACCAATTCCTCTTTAGTAAACATTTCAGTTAAGCACCACTTCATCATTCCAAGAACATCCTTTTCACTATTTTCCACTAGCACTCTATTTTGAATTAGTAAATCTTTATCAAAGTCAGAAGGGTCATGCTTGAGCATGAGAATCCTCTAATTTTCAGTGATTGACCATTGAGGAGTTGGATGAGGTGATCCACCAAATTTCTCTAAATTAACTTTCTCAATAAGTTCATGGATCTGAGGAGATAATTGCACTGAGGATGTAGCCAATAATTCTTCTTCTCTAAAAAACTCTTCAGGGGTCTTCATAATCTGTTCAAATATAGTGATAGGAACTATCTTTCCTTCCTTCTCCACATGTCTGGCTGATTCCACGAACTTTCCATATCCGCACTCTGGGATTCCACGAACTTTCCATATCCGCACTCTGGATAGGATATTCTGTGTGCATCAAAAAAATTTTCATTCTGCTCTATCACTTCACTTGTTCTTACTAATTCCAAAAATGTTCGCATTGATCCCAGCTGTCATTCAATTAATCTTTTAGTGCTTAGCAGGGCATTATCAGAAGAAAATATTGCGAACTTGGTTTCAGTGGTCACACCCCATATATACTTTTTCATTGTTTCAGAAAAAATATTGATATCCAACAGACAAATTCCCAAATGGTTGCCAATCAATATAATTGACATTTTTCCCGTTATACTACTTGCCCCCACCAGTCAGGCATAATATTTTTTGTAATGGTCCATAGCTTTCTTTGTTTTGCAGGGTGAAGCTGGCAGTGTGCATTTGTGTAGTAACCAGTTTTTTACTTTCCATGTAAGTGGACATACAGCTATCTCATGACATGCTGTCTTGGACATTGATTTTCATTGGGTCTGATTGATTGGTAAACTTATATGTGGATCTCTAGTTAGATATATAGCAATAATCCATATCACTCCTCTTGGATAAATGTCAGGCACCTTTTCTTCTGAAAACAACTGCGACTTAAAGTTCTTCTGATCTTGCATGTCATAGGAAAACTTTACTGCTCGTAATAATCGCTCAACAGATTGATGATATTGAGAACTGGGACTTTTTATTTCTAATTTGGGGCAATTGGACTTGGGGTTTTTAGTGGCTTTTATTTCTGACCATACTGCCTGAATTTCTTGTAAGGTTTCAGCACTTTGAGCAAAGGCAAAACTGACTCTCATGTCTGTTACTGTGTGTAGAGATGGGGAGTTTACATTTGGCAATTCCAACATTTGTGCTTGAAGTATGTTATCAATTATTAGCTTTTTATCCACTGCTAACCAATGTGACGGAATTTTCTTGCATAGCATAAGGTCTGTAAATAATAGTTTAGTAACTGATATCAGATTTGTGTGATATTTGACTATAGCTAGATCAATAAAAAATAATGAAATTTAGCATTCTGAAGTGCAGATTTTCTACTGCTTCAGGGATACTGTCTTTGTATTCTTCCCTGAGCACCATTACAAGTCATATTCCTTCAACTTTTGCTATCCAGTATGCAATTTCTATCTGCTCCATTATCTGCTCATCTTGTATTTCATTTATTCTAAAGAAATAGATTACTAAAAGGTTGGGGAAATCAATATTAACGCATTCAAAACTTCGAATTGTGCTTCCATTATTTAAAAATTTGCAAAGATTGTAGATTGAGAAGTCTTCATCAAAAGAAATATGCACAGTACTTCTCCAATATGAGCGACTAATTCCTTCAAGCATATTTGAGTCGTAACATATTATAGAATTTGTGGACGTCTTTCTGCATCAATTATAAAAGGTATTATATCAATAGAACAACTTAACTGTCTAGTATTGTATGTCCATCATAATTGGTTCTGTGTTTCTTCCGAAATATTATCCTGAATGTAATGTACTGCTCTACGTGTAGCTATGAAATAGGGGTGCAGTGTTTCTTCACCAACTTTAGACATCTTTTTCTTTCGTTCTTCTGTCTTCCTGGATCTGACTGTTGAAGTAATGGAACTATCAGAGGTCGAGGGGGCTATCGAATCACTCTTTGGGGAGGTATTTACATTTTGTAATGCACTAAATGGGTTACGTAAATTTTGTGTTTTTAAAGTTTGTGAGGTTTTTGGTGTCAGCTCTGCTCGCGCACATGGAAGTACGTGTCCCCCCACGTAGTAGCAAGATGAGGATGGTGTCAATGCTGTCTCCTCTCCTAATCATGGAGCTACGTGTCGCCCACACAGGATAGGACTCTCCTCAGCACCTTCATGTCGTCCTTGTTTGTTTTCGCGTGCCTCATCAAGTGAAGATCCGTGTCTCCCACGCCTAGATGAGGATGTACCATCATGTCCACTAACCTCCATTTTCCTTCTCACTCGTTGATGGGGCAGAGGAGCTGGCGACTCACGTTTTTTCTTCCCTATCAGTATCATTCCTAAACATATCTATAAGGTTAAGGTCCCAAATATTGGGATCATAAGTTTGATTTTCTCTGGCTTGCCTTGAAGGCAACACTCGTGAGCCACAATTATCTATTATGTCAGGGTCAAAATCAGTATCATAAAAATCTTCCTCAGCAAATTCAGTTAAATTATTGTAAGTCGCAAATTCATGAATACTGGTATCAACTAATGTAAATTCATTATTGTCATCAATGATGACATTCTCAATGTCTTTAATTGATCGTTTTAGTCTCTGAAAATGAATGGTTTTTCCGTTATTAAGTGTATATGTGTTGTGGTCGAGCACTTTCTCCACAGTGAATGGTCCTTGCCAATTATTGGCTAATTTCCGTACTTGATTGTGATCAGTTGTTACACGAGGTAGATATGCAAATACTTTATCTCCTCATTTATGCGATTCACCATATAATTTTTTATTAAACGTTCTCTTTTGTCTAATACACGATTGACTAGTGTTGTGACAAATGGTTAAGTGAATTTGCTGCATATCACATAACAACTGATTGACATATTTATCTAAGGTAATTTCTGAGTAATTAGGATACATCATTGATAAAGAGGTTAATGCTTCATGGCCGAACATAGCTTTAAACGGACTGACCCCAGTTGTAGAATGAACTGAGGTATTATAAAAGAATTCGATACATTCTATTACCCGCCGCCAATCTTTCCCTGCTGCTCGTGATAACGCCACCCTGATTAATTTTATTAGAGTTCTGTTTAGCTGTTCCACTAAACCATTGGCTTGAGGGTGGTACGCGGTAGTAAAATCATGTATTATTTCTAATTCAGACATAAGGGTTTTCATCAAATTACTTTCGAACTGTGGACCATGATCCGAGATAAGCCAAGACATAGGGCCATATTTTAAAATCCATTCCTTCACTATCTTATCAGCTACCTTTTCAGCGTGTGTGCTATCCATTGGAATTATTCTAGCGTATTTAGTAAAATGATCTACTATCACTAGAAGATACTGAAATCCATTGCTGTCACGAGATAATTGCTCTAGGTCCATATGCACAATTTCATTGGGACTGGTGGCAGCACGACATTCTAATTCAGCCCGTTGTTCTGGGAAATGAGAGGAGTTATTCAACAGACACTTCCCACATTTATCTATTACGTCCTGAACTGTTGATCTAATTCCAATGGTAACATACTGAGAGTTAAACGTCTTTTCGGTTTGTATAATTCCTAAATGTCCTCTTTCATGAACCCTTCTCACGAGATCCCTTTTAAAATATTCAGGAATAGCAAGGCGATTATTCCGACTTTTCTCATATAGTAATCTGTCATTGTCCAGTTATATCGATTGTAGTACCTAACTGCAGTTGGTGAAAGGGGAAAGAAGGGGTCCTTCATCCTTTTCATGATATCAGAGAGTATCAGATCATTTTGTTGATGTTTAATAATTTCTTCTTCAGATATTTCTTCTCAGATTAAGATTGGCAAAATTTCTTTACCATTTCAATCAGCATTTATTTCGGGAATCAACTCATATTCAGTGTGTGGTATAAATCCAAATGGGATCTTCTCCCCAGCCGGCTTTTTTAAATCCCTTTCGTAGCTTGGCAATGCTGTCCAATAGTCAGCATTCAGATGTAAATGTCCAGGGCAATGTTTTATTGAAAAAGAAAAATCATTGAGATATTCTATAGCTGGAGCATTACACAACCCAAAGGCCATATATTTCCATTCATATAGGCTGTAGGGTGTGATGAATGCGGTTTTTGGAATGTCGGACGGACGCATCAGTACTTGCCAGTAGGCTTTACATAGATTGAGGCAGGAAAAGAACTTATATTTACTGGCGTCGCATAAAAGATCCTCGATTCAAGGCAATGGGTAAGCATCTTTGATTGTGACATTGNAGATATTCTATCCATCTGGCTACTATATTGGACTTATCTCCTGAGAATTTTTTAAGCCAGGCTAGTGCGCTGTTGTCAGTGCGTACGATAAACTTGTGACCTAAGATAAAATATCAAAACTTCTTGAGCAACTCCACTAATGCTAACATCTCGCATTTGGTCGCGCAGTAATTTTTCTCAGCAGCTCGTAATTTCCTACTAAAATATTGAACCAGGCTTTCAACTCCATGTATCTCTTGGCTCAACACGCCACTAATGGCAACAGCACTTGCATCACAGTCTATGATGAAATCCTTTGTATAATCTGGGGTATTTAACGATGGTATCTTTTGGAGCTCGGTTTTGATTCCTTCTAACGCTTCCTGCTCAGTCCATGTCCATTTGAATTCGTGAGATTTTTTAAGCAATTGAGTGATGGATTTTGTTTTCTTGGCCAAGTCTGGGATAAACATTCCGTAGTAATTTAAGAATCCCATTAACCTCTGCACATCTTTTCTGCTCCTGCGTGTTTCAATTTTTTCTAAAAACTGCTTTGCATTGGTTTTTATTGAGATCCTTCTGTGTTTGATTACTCTGCCCAAAAACGCAACTTTAATCTGCGCCAAAGAACATTTATTACCATTCACTTTAAGTCTGGCTTTCTGCAACAATTCCAAAGTCCGATTTAATTTCTCAAGATGTTCATCAAAAGTGTTGCTTGCTACAAGAATATCATCAATATATGCCGAAATCCCAGGTTCCAGAATATTGGACTTGTTGGTTAAGATTTTGGTGACATAGCACTGAAAAGTTGCTGGAGCATTACACAACCCAAAGGCCATATATTTCCATTCATATAGGCTGTAGGGTGTGATGAATGCGGTTTTTGGAATGTCGGACGGACGCATCAGTACTTGCCAGTAGGCTTTACATAGATTGAGGCAGGAAAAGAACTTATATTTACTGGCGTCGCATAAAAGATCCTCGATTCAAGGCAATGGGTAAGCATCTTTGATTGTGACATTGTTAAATTTTCTAAAGTCAATACAGAGTCTGTACTTTTCCCCTCTCCTAATAAACACGGTTGGGGCCACATAGGGACTATTGCTTCCCTGAATTATTCCACTCTCGATTAGATCCTTTAGTATTTTCTCATATTCTGATTTGAGGTTTTCCAGAACCCGCTGGACAGGTAATCGAATCAGCTTATCCTGCTTTACCTCAATCCCATGTTCTTCTCCAATTGCTTGCCCCACGCTGATCGTACCATGATTAAAAANGCTTCCTGCTCAGTCCATGTCCATTTGAATTCGTGAGATTTTTTAAGCAATTGAGTGATGGATTTTGTTTTCTTGGCCAAGTCTGGGATAAACATTCCGTAGTAATTTAAGAATCCCATTAACCTCTGCACATCTTTTCTGCTCCTGCGTGTTTCAATTTTTTCTAAAAACTGCTTTGCATTGGTTTTTATTGAGATCCTTCTGTGTTTGATTACTCTGCCCAAAAACGCAACTTTAATCTGCGCCAAAGAACATTTATTACCATTCACTTTAAGTCTGGCTTTCTGCAACAATTCCAAAGTCCGATTTAATTTCTCAAGATGTTCATCAAAAGTGTTGCTTGCTACAAGAATATCATCAATATATGCCGAAATCCCAGGTTCCAGAATATTGGACTTGTTGGTTAAGATTTTGGTGACATAGCACTGAAAAGTTGCTGGAGCATTACACAACCCAAAGGCCATATATTTCCATTCATATAGGCTGTAGGGTGTGATGAATGCGGTTTTTGGAATGTCGGACGGACGCATCAGTACTTGCCAGTAGGCTTTACATAGATTGAGGCAGGAAAAGAACTTATATTTACTGGCGTCGCATAAAAGATCCTCGATTCAAGGCAATGGGTAAGCATCTTTGATTGTGACATTGTTAAATTTTCTAAAGTCAATACAGAGTCTGTACTTTTCCCCTCTCCTAATAAACACGGTTGGGGCCACATAGGGACTATTGCTTCCCTGAATTATTCCACTCTCGATTAGATCCTTTAGTATTTTCTCATATTCTGATTTGAGGTTTTCCAGAACCCGCTGGACAGGTAATCGAATCAGCTTATCCTGCTTTACCTCAATCCCATGTTCTTCTCCAATTGCTTGCCCCACGCTGATCGTACCATGATTAAAAACTTCACTCTTACTCTGAAGTATCGAAATGAGTGATCTCTTCTCTGTATCATTTAGATGTGAATGGGTTTCGTTATTTACAGTAACACTAGACAACTCTTCTAGATCATGAATGGTGGTACATATGGATAAGCAGGAGGTCTCTACACTCTTGACCCAAACTGGTACTCCTATTATCTGTAGATCTGATTTATTAAATCGCACTGGATGTGTCAAGCCATTAAGAATGGTGGCATAGGTTTTTCCTGAACTTACTTTACATAGATCAGGTGAAAAAGAGATGCCTTTAATATATTTGCCTCTTTGGCCCGCTATCATCACGTCTCCATTCATCTCTGAGTTCGAAAACACAGCTACTCAGGTCCAGTGCTTAGCTTCTAAGTAGACAGGCTCATCTAAATTGAACACAACTTCCCATTCAGGGATTGTAGCTAACTGCATGGCGTCTTGATCCTTTATAGATATTATTTTTATAATTGTTCACACATGAGTTTCTCTCGAGAAAGTCATTGCCCAAAATCAAATCATAGGGGAGTTGATGATTAGCAGTATCGATGACAATGAGGTCCACTTCAAATTGTTCAGCACAAATCTTTAACACAGCATTTTGTAACTTCCCTTTTAATGAAATTAAATTTCTCAACACATCCATGAGTTTAATATTGGATGGGGAATTTATTGAGTCATGGGTAAAGCAAATGTCTTTACAGCATTCATCACTTATGATCAAAGCAGCAGCTCTGGTGTCAATAGTGGCATTAATAATTCACCCATTCATTTCCACAGGAATTAGGTTTTTCCTTATGAGATTAGTAATAACCAATACATCCCGTGCACATTTTGAAGGTTCTCTGTCACATCGACTAATAATGTGTTGGTTGAAGATGCAGCAGGATCATAAACCAAGAAGTCTTCACCTTCAGCAACAATTTGGATCTTTGCCTTACAATTAGATTTGAAATGTCCTTTCTTGCCACAGCGGAAACACCTCACTGAAGCCATGTCAAAATCTTTCTTCAAAACTGTTTTCTTGGGTTCATATCTTACATTTGTTCTAGATAATTCATGAAGATCTTTGTCAATTCTACTAGAGTTATAAATAATGTAAACAACACTAATTGCCTTTCTTATAATCTCGTGCAAACTCTCCTCTGGGTCGCATTTCATTTCCAGGCGACTACGAATAGAAGGGGGAAAGCCTCTGCAAATATAAGAGAAGAGGTCATGCCGAGAGTATTCAGGAGACAAACTGCTTAATCAAAAAAGTCTTTCAACTTGTAATTACAAATATCGTTCCCTCTCTTAAAAGACATATCACAAAGTAAAGTTTTGTATTGGTGTTTTATGTGAGGGGCTTGGTAGTGATCCTCAAAAAACCCAACTAACAGTTGATAGTCAGTCTTGATATTCTGATCCAACATCATGTATTGATTGTATGCTAGCCCACTTAAATACAGTGGGAACTGTGATACAGCATCTTCTTAAGATGTTTTATACTGTTTCATGTGAAGCTCAAACAAAAAGAACCACTCCTCAAAGGATTGCGAAACTGCATTGATTTGTCCAGTGAACTTAGGCAATACTGACTGTTTACTGTGCACCAGTATTTGTCTGGGAGTCCCAAAAGGAAGAATTGAGCAACGAAATCAGGGTTGCTTATCTGAGGTGTTACCATTTACTGGACTCATAACATCACTAATATGTTCCTTGGTGGTAGTTAACGCAGAAGCACAAAGTGGCTGCACATGGACGGAAGGAATGAAATCTCTCTGAGGGGTAGCAACTGTAGCAATGGATGCTTGAGTAAATGTAGGATTAGACAACACCAACGAAGTGATGCAAGATGACACTGAAGTTGGGGGAATTATCACCTTACTTTCATTGCACTGGGAAGGCATTGGTGCACTCAAAAGAACGGGGGTTGAATTTCCATCTCCTCTAAATTGAATCATCTGTGTGAATTGATCAGTGATCTTCTTGGCCCAATCCCCTAAAGCTTCATTTTTAAAGAGGTTGGCTTCTTCTGACTTGGCCATATTGGTTTTTAGTTCATGAATTTGTAATTCCAATGCAACAGTGGATTCTAGCATCAACATTTCCATTTTCTGGTACACTACATGTTGAGTGTTGAGCTCAGCTTGGAGAGACTTGACTTGACGCTCACTGTCCATTCTCATAGCAACTTGCTGTGATAATGCATCTTTCAGGTGCTCAATCTCCATTTGTTGAGTATCAAAGTGTGGCAGGGAGTTCATCACATTATCAACACGATTATATGGACGGAATAGAATGGGAGGAGCATTCTGCATATTCAAGACTCTGCAAAGCCATTGCTGGATATCAGGGCTGCTAGTACCCTCGTGTGGATATGGACTAGTTGATGTGAGATGATCTTGCCACTGAGCCGTTTGGGTAGGAGAAGTCAGAGGACAGAAATTTAACAATGATCCAATGGTGCAAGGGGCCACGTCCTGGTTGCCAATGCTTACACAGGGGACACTCCGTTCTGGAGAAGTCCCAAAAGTAGGAGAGTAAGTTACTGTACGATTTGAATCCATTAACTACAGGGCAAATAACAAGAAACAATAACTATGATAACTGACAGTTGGGAGCACTTGCCAACTACACACAGCTCACACACATCACAGAAAAATCACAGGATACAAACCCAAATGTAGGATATGGCAGCACTTGTTAATAAATCCAACATGTCAAACACAGAGACAAAACAAAACTATAAAGAGTATACAACTTGTGGTAGATTCGCAGAGATATCAAGGGGGTCACAGGAAACAACTATGTCCCGACTGACCAGCACCAAAACTAAAATGGAAGCCAATCCAAACCATCAAAAGAGACAACAAAGAATATTTCATTATCATGTCCAATCACAGTCGCCATGTAGAATCGTGGGCTGTAATTATACTAGAGAACTATTTGACTCTGCAGAAGGTTTAACATAGAGATATGACAGCCCTGATTCCGGGAAAACAGTTAAAGAGAGAACATATATAAACATTGGTAATTCATCCAAGTAATCAATACTTTAGGTAACTCCAAGATGACCAACTCACATGGCTTCCAGCCAAAGCAAAGTCTTCAGGAACAGTGTAGTGCTCAACTTAGTGCATGGTGCTACTCTATTTGTCTCACTTATTAATTTCTATCTCATAGACAAAATAAACATCTCATTTTCATTGTTAGTTCTCAGCTCACTAAATAATAGTCTGTAATTGCCAGACATTCGTGCTAGCCAATGGCATGGTATCATCACAGTGTCATAAAATATAAGTGCATGTATGTGGTGAACATTAAACGAAGGTTTTATTATTTCCTTATGTGTAACCATATCCATAACTTAATAGGTCCACAATTTGGGCTGGTAAGATCTGTCGATCTCCAGGAGCTATGTGTTGCCCTGTACTTTGAGAAAGCACTCCCAAATTGTCGCCGAACTTAAGCAATTATTTTCATAATCAAAAAATACTAATAAGAAATAACGGAGGAGAAAGTGAACAGTAATTGAAGCTAGATAAAATCTATTAACCTTTTCTAACATTGTTTCTCAATTTATACACCTTCAAAATAATAAATAATTACCTGTCTTTGTTTACAACTACAGTTAATCATTAGCTATTCATGTTATTGATTTCCTTTGCAAATTAAATTTGAGCAACACATTTAGCACCATCAAGGGGACGTAACTAGCTTTTGTAAACCTAAGCTCGAAATTACTCTTACGTCATAATGACGTTAATAAAAACAAAAATTAAATGAATAATAATCACGAAAATTCCCTGAGTGACTCTACAATAGGAATATTATTGGAGGCTTAGTAATTTTTTAAAAAATATAGTGATTTTTTTAGAAAAAATATATAAATATATATATATATATATATATATATATATATATTGTAGAGTCTCTCAGGCCCCCTATTTTTATAAATTTGATTATTTGGCACTTTAATTAGTGTTACATCATAGTGACGTAGTGATTGTTGCTATCAATTTATCTGTATCAATTTATCCTATTTATGAGTGGTTATTTGATCAATTTATTATTTGTCCCCTCAATTCAATCTGATGTGTTATTGCTTGTTTAATTTTGCAAGGGAACTCATTTGAAGTTTGTAAACATATACCAGCTAATAATTCACAAGATTGTTAAAAATACGTGAGAAACCTGTAGTGAACTCACAATAAAATTTATTCTCACTTCAACATTGTTTGCTTTTCTGAATTTTATTAACTTTGCTAACCCCTTTTAGGTTTGGTATGGATTTTAACTTAATAAATTCTGCTTAAGATCTGGCAACAATTTGGGAGTTACTCCACAGTGTCTGGGGCAACAACTAGGTCCTTAACAGATGGCAGCCCAAATTGTGGTTGCTTTAAGTTATGGCTACATTTATGTGGAAGGAACAACTTTTATTTCAATCATTTCATTTTCATACATGCACTTAAACATCACACTGCAAATATAATATGCCATTTGCAAATGTGAATGCATGGTTACTACATGCCTTTTGTTTTATTTATTACATGAGCTGAGATAATAGAACACTGAGCTAAATTGTTTATTTGAGCTAGAAATTAATACTTGAGACACACAATATGCACCTTGGTGAGTAAGGATGGCTTCCTGAATATGGCTTTGGTGTGATGCTATGTGAATTGGTTTCTGCAAGAAGTCTATTCTCAATGGATAGTTTCTGTTTTTCTTTATTGAATCAGTGAACTACCAATATTTTCTTTTTTGTTAGAATGTGGGTCACTCTCTACAATGGTAGTCTCTGCAAACTTTGATTTAACCTTTGAGTTTCTCAGAGTAGCCAGAGCTCCCCTGTGATTCTACATGGTGACCCTGATGTGATTCTGAACAAATTCAGTCAGTCAAAATCTCTGCTCCATTCTGTTGAAGTGTGCAGGTGAATTGATGCTTGGAGTTATGAAGCTTGTGTGCATACCAAGGTAGTCATCTGATTTCACCTGGTGATTGTGACATGGTACAGAACTGTCACTTGTTGTTTTCTTACTGTATTTGGTTTTGTTCTTTCTCTTTGCTGTGAGCCAGCTGGGATAGTTGTTTCCCCTGGCCATGAATTGACTTCACTACCAACTGATGCATAAACTTACCTCTTATGTAATTTTACACTGCAAATCTGTGCTCTGAAGCTGTCACCAAGCTTCAATGTTATTTTTACTCATTCTTGCTTTTATTTTGTAGTTGTCTCATTCTTCAAGAATTCTGTACCCTACACTGTGCTGCTTACTGGAAATAGTTTTGTTTATCTGAACTCAGTTGGAGTTTTCTCTCAATTTGTTGGAATTGTTTTTCTGAATTTTTCTTATAATTTTTCTCAATGGATTTTACTAGTTTTTCTCATAATGGGACTCCCCCTCAGGGTTTCCCTGTGTGAATGATGGCAGCCTGAACACTGCCCCTTGCACTAATGGAATTAATTCATTAGTTGACTTATCTTCTACTCATGTTACTTAGTCACCACCTGTGACTTTTTGTCTTTTGCATCTGGATCCCCTTCACCTCTGTCCTATGACACCACCATCACCAGAGCCTCAACCAACTGAGGTTGAGCAACTTAGAGCAGCTCTCACACAGCAAACCTATCAACATCTTGCCTTGACTCAATACAGGTTGAGCAATGACAGCAAGCCACTGAGGCCTACCAGAGAGAGAAACACCTACTTTATTCTATCACTGCTTTGGAAATTCAAGTTCATAGTTTGGCGACAGCCCCACCTGCATTTTTTCTTCCTCAGAACACCCTTCCTCACTCTGTGACCACTCCACCTAGATATTTTGAATGTGTAACTCAAGATGTCCTAAGAGAAGGTTTGGATGCTTTTTCTGAACATTTTTCCAATCATGTCTTGCAATTGATTTTGGCACACCTGCCTTATGCCCCTGTTGTATCTACCACTACTCCATTGATGCCACAATTTGTCACTCCAGCCACCTCATTTATGACTGGAGGTCCCACCTTTACACAATCCACTTTTACCCATGTTTCTACTTTGGCCACTGTTGCCACTCCAAGCCCATACATTCTGAGTGTGACCATTTTGCCTTGCCACTCCCACAGTCTCAACTTCAACTTTGCCCCTGCAACAAAATGGTACCACTATGTCTGTGACTGTGAGTGGGCCACGCTTCACTCAATTGATTTTGTCTACAACTGCTGTTGGGAATGAAACTGCCAATTTGTTTAGTCAACATTCTGTACTACCCAAATTTAGTGGAAAAATCAACAAAGTATCTCAGTCCTTCAAGGAATGGGTTTTCCTTTTCAAAATGACAATGAGTGAGGCTGTATTGAGCCAATCAGGATGCTGCTGTAGCTCAGTTCCCTATGAACTTACAATGTCTCACATATAATCAATATATGATGTTAGACAGGGATGTTACAACAAACTATCAACTACTAATTGGTTTCTTTGAGGACCACTACAAAGCTCTGCATATAAAGCATCAGTATAAAACTCTGCTCTGTGATCTCTCATTTAAGAAGAGTGATGATGTCCACACTTATATTACATGAGTAGAAAGACTGTTCTGCTTGAGTAAGCTAATGCCTGAATAATCAAAGCATGATCTTTTCTCATACATTTGTTGGGGCTTTCTGCCCAATATCCACAGTTGTCTTGAATTTGATTTTAGAAAATTGAATGATGTAACTGTGAAAGACATGTATGCTCTTCCATGTAGTGAAGATCTTCTGTATGATGCCAGTTGATACCAACTGTTTACAACTCACATTGAGAAAGATGCTGGAGATCTAAGGACAGGTCAGACAGCCCCCAAACTGCCAACCTCCTTGAGTTCTGCTGTAGCAAAGAAGAAACTTGATAATGAAGTAATACACAGTTAACAATTAGGTTACATTTGTACTCAGAGTGGCACAGTTATTCGTCTAGTGGCTAATGAAGATGGTGTCATTATTGGAGAGCCGTCAACTGAAGTGTGTACTCCTGATCCCCTGGTCAAGTCTGTCAGTCATTTAAATTAGATGGACTGCCACCTCCCAAAAACGTGCACATGATGTCTTGGTGATCACCTTGTTATTGCATAACAATGTCATCCCAGTGGATGTGAATGGACTTTTAATTAATGTCACAATCAATATGGCAGCCTCTGCTTCCATAATAAGTGACACCTGTTGTGACAAGCTTTGCTTGGAGAGAGATAGTCTATTGCCATCTACAGCATGCTTGCTGGATGCTTTGGGAAATACTATCTCATTGAAATGTCAGGTAAATAACCTCAAACTACATATTTGTCAGGGATGTTTCCAAGTGGATCTCATTGTTATAGACACTTGTGATTGGCCCTTGCCTTATGACATCATCCTTGGCAATGATTTTCTTGAAAAGAACGCCTGCGTCATAGACTATGGAAATAATAATATCTTGATCTGCAAAAGAAAGCCTCAGGAGGAGCTTACTGCAATCTGTAACCAAGAAGATTTGTTAACACTATCTGAAAGTATTGTTGTGGAAACCTGGCACTGGCAATGAGTTGCTGTCACTACTAACTCTCCTTACAAGGGTAATGTTATGATCTCTGGACAAAGAGGGAAGCACCTTCTGGGCATACACTTTTCTCCAGACCTCTGCAATGTCTCCCATGGCAGGACTATTATCACTGTGCTCAACAGTTCTGCTTGTCTGATCCAAATGGATCCAACCAAGATCTCTATTCTCACGACTCTGGTCCAACTTGAAATGAAAGCCGCTGCTTGTCAGCCTGTTCTCACTGTGATTCATGATCTGCATGAACCCAGTGATCCACTACGGATCCCAGTGGTAAAGCTCCCAAGAACGTGATTCACTTTCTGCTCTCTTGCGCCAGCACCATGACATATTCAATTATGGCTCCATCAGCATTGGTAAGGCTGTCAGGGAACAACATGCAATTACAACCAAAAGTGATTTTCCCATTCAGTTGCCAGCTCAGTGCATGCCAGAGAACCTATGTGCAGAGTATGAACAGATCCTCAGTGATCTGATAGAGAGTGGTATCATTCAAAGCAGCAACAGCCCCTATGTGGCACCAACAGTGTTTATTTGGCAAGGCAAGAAGTACCACCTTTGTAGTGGTTTTAGAAAACTAAATGACATCACCATCAAGGATGCATATCCTTTACCTTGCATCAAAATCTCTTATATAAAGCCAGCCAATACAGTCTGTTCTTGTGCCTAGATCTCTGCAAGGCCTATTGGCAAGTACCCATGAAGCCTGCCAACATCCCAAAAACGGCCTTCATAATGCCATATGGCCTTTTGGAATGGAAATACATGGCCTTTGGGCTCCAGCCACTTTGAAGCACTATGTTATGCACATATTGCAGAATAGGGCCAATGTTCTTGAACCTGGGATCATGGTGTAAATGGACGACATTCTTGTTGCTGGACACACATTTACTGATCATCTAGATAAACTGGGTCACACCCTCAAGATCCTGTATGACTCCTGACTCTAGGTCAATGGCAATAAGTGTTCTCTTATTTCACCACGCATTACCTTCTTAGGAAGGGTAATTGAACCTGGAAGAATTTCAATAAAGAATGACACAAAATACCATCTTGACTGCATTGAGACTCCATGCTCTCACAAGGATGCCCAACACTTAATGGGCTTTCTAAATTACTACAGCTCCTTTATTCCTGAGCTGGCTAACAGAACTAAGCATATTTCTAACTTACTCCGGAAAAACACCAAGTTCTGTTGGACTTGGGCTGAGCAGGATGAGCTGGACACCTTGAAGCTGGAACTGAGGCAGATCCCAAGTCTAAACACGCCCAACTACACCAAAGAGTTTTAGTTGATTGTGATTCAAGCTCCATTGCCAACAGTGGCATTTTAAGTCATATCATCAATGGTTGAGAAAGCCCTGTTCAGTACTTCAGCTGGAAGCTCTGAAGTGCTGAGTTAAACTATGGGGCAACTAAATCTGAGATGCTAGCACAGTTGAGAGTCTGAAGAAATTTCACTTCTTCATCCTAGGTCGCCAGTTTACTGTACACACCAATAACTGCACTCTAGCATGGCTTAAGAAGTTTTCTGGGGACAAATCAAACATCATTCCCCAGTGGATCAAATATCTGAATGTCTTTACCTTTGCAAACACCCACCATCCAGGGAGACTCCATCTTAACACAGATTACTTCACCACCCTCCCCAGCTATGAGCGAGATCTCTGGAAGCCATTTGGGTTCATCCTGGCCTGTGAGTATGAGCTCCTTCCTGAAATCAATGCTGATTGGAATGAGAAAGCAAGCCTCCCCATCCTTGTGAAAGAAGAGATCTCAGAGAAGGAAATTGCTGTCCATCAGCAGCATGATAAGATCCTGTCAGAAATCATTGCAAAAGTGAATGATCTGAATGATGTGTTAAGCTATACTGCCAAGAGGTACTTCCAGTGCTATAATTGGAAGGTTACTGAAGCTGGGCGCTTGTATGCCCATAGTAAAAACAACTGGCCTTGTGATCCCTGAGTATTTCAGGAGGGATCTCATCCAGAAATTCCATGAGCAAGGTCATCTGGAAATCATCCAGACTGAGAGAACTTTTAATGCTTGCTACATAACCATCAGAGTATGAGCTGCTGTCCAAGATGTAATCAATAAATACAAAGCATGCCTGCTTCAGGGAGCTGGGCACTTCCCAGACAAAGAGCTGAGCTCCACAGTCAGGTTGCTGAGAAAACTAATGAAGTAGTCCATATGGACTTAGAGAAATTATCAAGAGAAGACAAAGGCTTTCAGTATCTTTTGGTCTTGATCAACCACTTCACCAAGTATATGAGGCTCATCCTGCTCAAGACCTGATTGCCACCTTCATGCAAGAACTAGAGATTGTACATGATTTCACTACTGTGTACCACCTGCTATCAAATGGTTTTGTTGAGTGATTGAATCACACCATCATTAAGTTAATAAGGGTAGCTTTGGCCCAGGCCACTGGTCAGCATTGGAAGTGAGTAATAGGGGCAGTAGAGTTTTTCTACAATACAGCTGTTCACACTACTATGAAAGTCAGCCCTTTTAAGGCTATGTTTGTCCATGGGGCAAGTACACTGCTGTCTATAATGTTCCCAGATTAAAATGAACCCACACTAGAGAATTTCATGAACCAGATGCTACAGGTGTTTCAGGAAGTGCATCTTACCATATGCTGAAATGCTAACCAGTCAGTTATTTGCCAGAGAAGAAACTTTAACAAAAAATTGTACAGTGAGCCACACAAGCAGGGAGATTCTGTTTTCACATACTTCCCTTGTCAGGTTACTGATGCCAATCAAGTACAGAAACTTGCCACCAATTGGCAAGGACCTTTTGTGATCTTGAAAGTATTAGACCACCACAGGTACTTACTAAATAACAGTAAAGTCACCCACTTCCAGTGACTTAGGCGAACTGTTAAGGATATAAATAACACAGTCATTGACAATAATAATGAGTTTTCTCTCATCAATGACAGCGTAAATGAAATTGAGTATTATAACAACCTCACATAGTGTGAGGAGGACGTTCTCACACAGGTTGAGTATGATAGTAACCTTGGTAATAGTAGCAGTGCTATAGCTACCTGTATTTTGCCTCAGAGAAAGGCTAGAAACCAGAGATATTTAGATCACTTAAATACCCAGGATTGGGACCTTAACCTTATATCTTTGTTTAGTAACCATGAAATGATCAGAGAACAACCCACCAACCAGACGCCATGTCCAAAGACAGATGAACCCACAAGATGAAACCAGCAGAGCAGCTACACTGAGATGAACAGACAAGAGCACCTCCCATAAACAAGAGCACCCAGCAGAGGACTCCAGCAGTAGCAGCTGCCACTATGAAAGGAGATAACTCTCCCCTCAGGAGTGTGATTCCAGCAACTATGAATGGAGACAACTCTCTGTGCAGGAGCTGACCTCAGATACTATGCACAGGGACAACTCTCTGTGCGGGACTCTGAGGAGACTAGAGTGCCCTTTGCTCACATTAGTAGTCTAACCCCATCCCAAGCTGACTCAAAACCCCCTCCTAGTCCTGGTCCCTCCTCCTGTGATTCAATCAGTGTTAGATCCAGAAAAGCAGAGGAAAGGAATGCAAAGACGTCAAAGGTTGGAGAAGAGATTTTGCATCTGTATTTCATCACTATGCAAAAGGCTGTCCATTTTGTCTGAGACAACTTATCTGAGGAGACAAAGAATAAGCTTCAATTGACCTTCAACACTAAGGCACTTACATGCTCTGTCAACACATCCCTTTTATTATCAAAACAGAAGACAGGCCACAAATCAACACCATCAATTGTTATGATTTGATGATGTAGGGTGGTATGCCACAACCATACTGGAGGAGCACCATTTGTACAATTTTCAACAAAGACTTTAACTTATCCCACCTATGCCAGCTCCTGAACAGCAAGGAAAAGATCAAAAAGTTTGAATGCATCAATATTGATTTTGATAATTTACTAATCGTCTATTTCTTTTGGGTGAACAAAGTGACCCACCCCAAAATTATGGAAAAGATCAAGATTGCTTACAGGCTTGCTAAGGTTGAAAATATTTCAATCATAATGTTTCTGAAAGAAGAATACCAGGATGACATTCCAGACAAAGTAGAAAGTTTACATTTCCACATGGAAAACTTCATGGTTCTCTATAGCAGTTCATACCAGCCAACCAGCATGTACAACACCAACATTATCTCAGCCACCAAGCTTATCTACATGGATCTACTTATGTGTAAAAAGATTCTGACACATCGCCTCACAGTTGACACTCAACTTCTCATAGATGCATGCATTCATACCCAAATGCTAGAATTGATCAACATAAACTTGCCCTGCCTCTCCTATGTGTCAGACCTTCATGTAAGTTTTGCCTTTTCTCAGAGCACAGCCACTTTGCAGGAAATCAGTGAAGTCTGGAGGAACCTGAAAGCAGAGCACTGTCAAGAGACAGAATGGCCTGTCATCAACATTTGCAGTCTGAACTCTCAATATAACCAATCAGTCAAAAGGGTCTTGGCTGAATTACAACTCTCACATGACATGCAGGATCACCAGAACTTTTCAGACAAGCTATTCTCAGAGAAATTAGAGCCAGCAATTCAGTTGCATGGAGCCATGTGGATCCTAGCCGCCTTCCTTATGTGTGACCCACAGCTCCAACTGCCTCTGGACAAAGCAGCCTGAGAGAAACTCACCAAACAGTGGCCCCATGAGATTGCTATTGGCCCTGCCATGTGGAAAGTAAAGAACTCTGCATAGTCTTTTGGGAGTCAATTCACAAAGCAAAAATCAATTATCTAGTTACCATCAGAACAGCCAACCTCAGAAAGACAGCTAGCTTGACAGAACTGGAAGAAAATGTTGAGAAGAACAACCTACTCTGCATCCCGCCTCCTTGCCTTATGACTCCATTGATCCTGCCATCTTGGAGGGTCTGTTGCAAAGGAAAAAGGTCTCTGCCCATCTCTCTGATTGAATCAATTATGTGTCAACCACTGCTGAAGTTAATAGGGCAATTCAGACTAAAGAGTATAAAGAAATTCACAATACATTGCTAGAAGGTGGGAATCCTGATAGGGTCTACATTGATGGGAAACTTACCATTAAGGATATTTTTCAGAAGGGCAACCCATCTCTACTCAGTAGGAAAAAATCTACCACACAATAAATTCTCTTGATCAGTGTGTCATGATTCTGTTCAAGGCTGGAGGAGATCTGATGTGGCTGAAATGATTACCCGCTATTATGACGTCACAAAGCACATAGAGATCATCACAATGCTACATGCTGAGATTAACAACCCTGTGGAGATGACTCTGCAACAAGTTAAAGAGTATTGTTCTCTCTTTGTTGACCATGCTACACAAATGGGATCACTATGGGAAGTCTTCCTCAATTTTTAACCAGACATGAAAATTATCACAGAGGATGTCCACACCTCGGATACAGATGCACTGATGAGGCTCCTTATTGCCTTGAAAGGCCTCAGGTTATATGAGAGGTTCTATGATACCTTTACTTGGAGATTAAACATGCTGCAACTCAACTGCCCCATCAGTTCCAGGTTACCAGAGCTCAAATATTTTAGACTACACAGTGAAACAGTTACATGACAGGAGGCACTCATGCCAGTGACCCAGTGACCACATTACACAGAAGTCTCATCATGGGACATTGTATTAGCAAAGGATATGGTCAAAGAAGCCCAGAAGTTGTCATGTGGCCCTACAGTCCAGTTACTACCACAAATTTAACCGAGCAATGGGGGGGCATTTAGAGTCACTCAGGGTCCTTATTTTGATTTTATTTATTTAATGGCACTCTCTTTTTATTAATTTGGTGCTAATTTTTGATTAATTCAGTGATTTTAATGATTTTTAGTGTTTTTGAACATAAGTTTCAAAGTAGTTATTAATTTTCCACTCAATCAAGTTGAATGTGTAATTGCTCATTTGAATTGTAAGGGAATTGAAGTGAATTTTGTATAATGGTAAACATTTAACTTTTTCTTGTATATAAGTAGGGAAATCATTGTAGCAAACATCAAATAAATTTTGTCTTGCTGGATACTGTTTGCTTTTTATTTATTTAACATCTTTAACATTTTTAGCTACAGTATTGATTTAATAAGAATGCACTTGTAAGATCCAGTGATAATGTGGGAGGAACTCCACTGTGCCTGGGGCAACAACTCACTCCTGGACAGATAGTAGCCCATATTGTGGTTGCTTTAGGGCTAAGTATACATATAGGGAATAAAAACTGTTAACATTGATCAGTTTGTACATGCACTTAAGAACAACACAATGCAAATATAATATGCTGTTGGCAAATGAGAATACATGGCAATTACATGTGATTATATTTTATTAAATGAGCTGAGATAAGAAGAACACTGAGCTAAATTTGTTTATTGAGCTAGAAATTAATACTAGAGACACACAATTAGCACCTTGGCAAGTAAGGATGGTTTCTCATGATTTGGCTTTAGCATGATGCCATGTGAATTGGTTGCTATCTGGAATGCCTTCTTGAGGAATGGTTTCAGTTCTTTCTATAGTGAAATTGGCAAACTACCAATGTTCATTTGTTTTGTTGGAATACAGGTTGCTCTTGGCAATGGTAAATCTTTGCGACCTTCAGTCTGTACTATGTGTTACCCAGTGTCACTTGAGCTGTTAGACGCACCCCACAATTCTACAATTCTACATGAGATCATGAAATTCAACTCTATAAAAAACAACAAGAAATTCAAGAAAAATTGCACAGATTCTGCTTTAATAGACAATGCATTCTTAATTATAATAATAAACTACACTTATTCAAAAATTTTGTATAGCACACACAAACACAAAAATTTATATAAAATATATTTTACTATTATTTTGTAAATACATGTATTTGTAGTCAGTAGCTTTTGTACTAGCTTACAGCAATAAATTTGCTTTGACTTTTATTTCACTTCTTCTCACAGCTTCATGCTGGTATCCCTCTCAGCTTGGGGAACTCACTAGTTCCCAGGGAGTGTGAGATCCTTCCTCAGGAATCTAGCTGTTCCTAGCAATGCTGCCTTCTGTGCTACTGCTCTTCTCCACTTTGGTACTTCCAACTCCTCAAACTTTTTCTTATGCTTCTTAGCCACTACTCATAGTGCTCCTACAACTACCAGGACTATTTCAACTTTCCTTAACTTCCACAGCCTTTACATTTCCCCTTCCAACTCCCTGTACTTGTCTATTTTCTCTTTCTCATTGCTTTCTATATTCCTGTCCTTTGGTACTGCTATCACTGCTCCCAATCTTTTCTCTTTGTCTACCACTACTATGTCTGTGTGCCATGCTTCTATTACCTTATTTGTTTAGATGTTAAAGTCCCAAAGTATCTTAACCTTATCATTCTCTATGACTCCTGTTGCTTGTTGTCATAGCACTTGTCTCCTGCTTCTAACCCATACTGCCTGCACAAGCTCTAATGTACCATTTGTCCCACTTTGTCATGCCTGAACTTATAATCATTCTGTGCCAACTTCTCACACCCTGCTATCAGATGATCTACTGTCTCANAGGTTATATGAGAGGTTCTATGATACCTTTACTTGGAGATTAAACATGCTNTATTACCTTATTTGTTTAGATGTTAAAGTCCCAAAGTATCTTAACCTTATCATTCTCTATGACTCCTGTTGCTTGTTGTCATAGCACTTGTCTCCTGCTTCTAACCCATACTGCCTGCACAAGCTCTAATGTACCATTTGTCCCACTTTGTCATGCCTGAACTTATAATCATTCTGTGCCAACTTCTCACACCCTGCTATCAGATGATCTACTGTCTCAACCACTTTCTTACACAGCCTACACTTATCACTTACTTCTACTCTTCTGTCTATATACTTCGTCACCCAGTTTGCACTTATTGCTTGCTCCTGTGCTGCCATTATCAGTGATTCTCATTCTCTTTTTAGTCCTGCCTTCTTTAAACAATTGTTGCTTTCTTCTCTGTCACATTTTTCTGTGTTCCTCCAGTATTCTCCACGGATTGTCTTCTGCCTATACCTTGTTTGTCTCTCTAATTCCATCCTACTCAGGTATGCTGTCTTTCTTTCACTCTCAGCTCTTATCTTCCTTAATTCCTTAGTGACCTCCAGTGTAACATCAGTCAGTGGTTGTTGTTATTTATCAGACAGATCACTTGCTTTTGATGTTGACTAGTTGTTTTCATGTTTGTAAATATTGTAATTACACATAGTATATAAGACACCCAAGCATCTGTAAATAGAGAATTAGTGTAGCATCATCCAGAAGAACTAAGCTGCAAACAAAGATTAACGTCGAATGATTAATAGTGATCAGAATTATGATTGTAAAATTTAGTTAATTATCTTATTTATTTTGTAAGATGCAACTAAGTCACAATATTGCACACTCTAAGAAAATTACTGTAGCTGATTAAGTAATTTTTGACCAATTGTAACAAGCGAAATTATGCTTACATAAGAACAGCCATATTGGCAGAAGATTTATTTGAAATTCAAAATCAGCAGGTACTTTACAACTTTTAAATAAATAGCTGAGAATTTAAGAGAAATTTGATGAACAATAAATTCTTCGGAGTTTATTTTATTTTTCATTCTTCATTTATCTGGTTTGATATTTAATAAAATGTTCAGCTAAGCAAGTTGTGTCAAGTAGTGGCTGGATTCCAT
>CABFPE010001211.1:6013-30293 GCA_900660155.1 Hofstenia miamia | reverse complement strand
GATACTGTCTTTGTATTCTTCCCTGAGCTCCATTACAAGTCGTATTCCTTCAACTTTTGCTATCTGATATGCAATTTCTATTTGTTCCATTATCTGTTCATCCTGAACTTCATGAATTCTTAGGAAATATATTACTAACAGGTTTGGGAAATCAATGTTAATGCATTCAAAGCTTCTAATTGTGCTTCCACAGTTTAAAAACTTGCAAAGATTGTAGATGGAAAAGTCTTCATCAAAAGAAACATGCACCATACTTCTCCAATATGAGCGGCTAATTCCTTCAAGCATGCTTGAATCATAACATATTATAGAATTTATTTGAGGACGTTTTTCCGCATCAATTATAAAAGGTATTACATCAATTGAACAACTTAACTGTCTGGTGTTGTATGTCCACTGTAATTTGTTCTGGGTTTCTTCTGAAATATCATCATGAATGTAGTGTACTGCTCTACATGTAGCTATAAAATAGGGGTGTAGTGTTTCTTCACCAACTTTCAACATCTTTTTCTTTCGTTCTTCTGTCTTCCTGGATCGGACTGTTGAAGTAACAGAACTATTAGAGGTTGAGGGGGCTATCGAATCACTCTTTGGGGAGGTATTTACACTTTGTAAAGCACTAAAAGGGGTATGTAAATGTTGTGTTTTTAGAGTTTTTGAGGTTTGTGTTGCCAGCTCTGCTCGCGCACATGGAAGTACGTGTCCCCCCACGGAGTAGCGAGATGAGGATGGTGTTGATGCTGTCTCCTCTCCTAAGCGTGGAGCTACTTGTCACCCACATGGTATAGGACTCTCCTCAGCACCTTCATGTCGTCCTCGTTTGTTTTCGCGTGCCTCATCAAGTGAAGATCCAGGTCTCCCACGCCTTGATGAGGATGTGACATCATGTCCGCTAACCTCCATTCTCCTTCTCACTCTTCGACGGGATGGAGGAGCTGGCGACTCTTGTTTGTTCTTCCCTATCAGCATCATTCCTAAACATATCTATGAGGTTAAGATCCCAAATGTTGGGATTGAAAGTTTGGTTCTCTCTGGCTCGCCTTGAAGGCAAAACGCATGAGCCAACATTATCTACTATATCATGTTCAAAATCAGTATCATAGAAGTCTTCCTCGGCAAACTCAGTTAAATTATCATAAGTTGCAAATTCATCAATACCATTATCAACTAATGTAAATTCGTTATTATCATCAATGATGACGTTATCAATATCTTTAATTGATCGTTTTAATCTCTGAAAGTGTACGGTTTTTCCGTTATTGAGTGTGTATGTGTTGTGGTCGAGCACTTTCTCCACAGTGAATGGACCTTGCCAGTTATTGGCTAATTTTTGTACTTGATTGTGATCAGTTGTAATACAAGGTAGATATGCAAATACTTTATCTCCTCGTTTATGCGATTCACCATACAGTTTTTTGTTAAATGTTCTTTTTTGTCGTATACAAGATTGGTTAGTGTTGTGACAAATAGTTAAGTGAATCTGCTGCATATCACGTAACAACTGATTTACATATTTATCTAAGGTAATTTCTGAATAGTGTGGATACATCATCAATAAAGAGGTTAATGCTTTGCGGCCAAACATAGCTTTAAATGGACTGACCCCAGTTGTAGAATGGACTGAGGTATTATAAAAAAATTCGATACATTCTATTACCCGACGCCAATCCTTCCCTGCTGCTCGTGATAATGCCACTCTAATTAGTTTTATTAAAGTTCGGTTTAGGCTTTCCACTAAGCCATTGGCTTGAGGGTGATATGCGGTAGTGAAGTCATGTAATATTTCTAATTCAGACATAAGGGTTTTCATCAAATTACTTTCAAATTGTGGGCCATGATCTGAAATTAGCTGAGACATAGGACCGTATTTTAAAATCCATTCCTTCACTATTTTATCAGCTACCTTTTCAGCATGTGTACTATCCATGGGAATTATCCTAGCATATTTAGTAAAATGATCTACTATCACTAAAAGATGTTGAAATCCATCACTGTCACGAGATAATTGCTCCAGGTCCATATGTACGATCTCATTGGGGCTGGTGGCTGCACGACATTCCAATTCAGCCCACTGTTCCGGGAAATGAGAGGAATTATTTAATAGACACTTCCCACATTTGTCTATTACATCCTGAACTGTTGATCGAATTCCAATGGTAACATACTGAGAGTTAAATGTCTTTTCAGTTTGTATAATTCCTAAATGACCTCTTTCATGAACCCTCCTCACAAGATCTCTTTTAAAATATTCTGGAATAGCAAGGCGATTATTTCGACTCTTTGCATATAGTAATCCTTTCTCTGTCATTGTCCAGTTATATTGATTGTAATACCTAATTGCAGTTGGTGAAAGGGGAAAGAAGGGGTCCTTCATCCTTTTCATAATATTGGAGAGTATGAGATCATTTTGTTGATGTTTAATAATTTCTTCTTCAGATATTTCTTTGCAGATTAAGATTGGCAAAATTTCTTTACCATTTCGATCAGCATTTATTTCGGGAATCAATTCATATTCAGTGTGTGGTATAAATGCAAATGGGATCTTCTCCCCAGCTGGCTTTTTTAAATCCCTTTCGTAGCTTGGCAATGCTGTCCAATAGTCAGCATTCAGATGTAAACGTCCAGGGTGATGTTTTATCGAAAAAGAAAAGTCGTTAAGGTATTCTATCCATCTGGCTACTATGTTGGACTTATCTCCTGAGAATTTTTTAAGCCAGGCTAGTGCACTGTTGTCAGTGCGCACAATGAACTTACGACCTAATATAAAATATCGAAATTTCTTGAGCGACTCCACTAAGGCTAACATCTTGCATTTGGTTGCTCTGTAATTTTTCTCAGCAGCTCATAGTTTTCTACTAAAATATTGAATCAGACTTTCAACTCCATTTATCTCTTTAATCAGGGGTATTTAATGATGGTATCTTTTTAAGCTCGGTTTTGATTTTTTCTAATCCTTCCTGCTCAGTCCATGTCCATTTGAATTCATGAGATTTTTTAAGTAGTTGAGAGATGGATTTTGTTTTCTTGGCCAGATCTGGGACAAACATTCCGTAGTAATTTAAGAATCCCATGAGTCTCTGCACATTTTTTCGGCTTCTCTGTGTATCAATCTTTTCTAAAAACTGCTTGACATTGGTTTTTATTGAGATCCTTCCATGTTCTATTACTCTGCCCAAGAATGTGACTTTAATCTGCGCTAAAGAACATTTATTACCATTCACTTTAAGTCTGGCTTTCTGCAACAATTCCAAGGTCTGATTTAGTTTCTCAAGATGCTCATCAAAAGTGTCACTTGCTGTGAGGATATCATCAATATACACTGAAATCCCAGGTTTGAGAATGTTGGACTTGTTGGTCAATACTTTGGTAACATAATGCTGAAAGGTCACTGAGGCATTGCACAATCTGAAGGCCATATATTTCCATTCATAAAGGCCGTAGGGCATAATGAATGCGGTTTTTGGAATGTTGGACAGATGCATCAGTACCTGCCAATAGGCTTTACATAAATCAAGGCAGGAAAAGAATTTATATCTACTGGCATCATATAGAAGATCCTTGATTCTAGGCAATGGATAAGCATCTTTGAGAGTGACATTGTTCAATTTTCTAAAGTTGATACATAGTCTGTACTTTTCCCCTTGCCAAATAAACATGGTTGGGGCAGTGTAGGGACTATTGCTTCCCTGAATTATTCCACTCTCAATTAGATCCTTCAGAATTTTCTCATATTCTGATTTGAGATTTTCTGGAACCCTGTGGACAGGTAATCAAATCAGCTTATCCTGCTTTACCTCAATTGCATGTTCTTCTCCAATTGCTTGCCCCATGCTTATCGTACTATAATTAAAAACTTTGCTCTTACTCTGAAGTATTGAAATGAGTGATCTCTTCTCCTTATCATTTAGATGTGAGTAGGTTTCATTATTTACAGTAGGGATCTTAACACTAGACAACTCTTCTAGATCATGAATGGCGGTACATATAGATAAGCAGGAAGTCTCTACACTCTCGACCCGAACTGGTACTCCTATTATCTGTACATCTGATTCATTAAATCGCACAGGATGTGTTGATCCATTAAGAATGGTGACATAGGTCTTTCCTGAACTTACTTTACATAAATCAGGAGAAAAAGAGATGCGTTAATATATTTGCCTCTTTGGCCAGCTATCATCACTTCTCCATTCATCTCGGAATTCGAAAACACAGCTACTCGGGTCCAATGCTTAGCTTCTAAGTGGATGGGCTCATCTAAATCAAACACAACTTCTTGTTCGGGAATTGTAGCTAACTGCATGGCTTCTTGATCTTTTATAGATATCGTATTACTTTTATAATCAATCACACATGAGTTTCTCTCTAAACAGTCATTCCCCAAAATCAAATCGTAGGGGAGTTGATGATTTGCTGTATCAATGACAATGAGATCTACTTTGAATTGTTCAGCACAAATCTTCAACACGGCATTTTGTAGCTTTCAATGAAATTAAATTTCCCAACACATCAATGAGTTTAATATCAGAATCACGGGTAAAGCAAATGTCTTTGCAACATTCATCACTGATGATTGAAGCAGCAGCTCCGGTGTCAATTGTAGCATTAATAATTCGTCCATTCATTTCCACAGGAATCAGGTTTTTCCTTATCAGATTAGTGATAACCAATACATCCCATGCATGGTTTAAAGGAGTTGGCACTCCATTTAATTTAAATGTGGTGATTCGTCCTCTGTCAAATCGACTAAAAGTGTGTCGGTGGAAGATGCAGAAGGGTCATCAACTAAGAAGCCCTCACCTTCAGCAACAATTTGGATCTTTGCCTTACAATTAGATTTTAAATGTCCTTTCTCACCACAGTGGAAACACCTCACTGAGGCCATGTCAAAGTCTTTCTTCAAAATTGTTTTCTTGGGTTCATATCTCACTTTTGTCCCAGCTAATTCATGAAGATCTTTATCAATTTGACTAGAGTTATAAATCATGTAAACAACACTAATCGCCTTTCTGATAATTTTGTGCAGACTATCCTCCAGATCACATTTCATTTCCAGGCGACTATGGATAGAAGAGGGAAAACCCCTACAAATATAAGAGAAGAGGTCATGCCGAGAGTATTCAGGAGACAGACTGCTTAATCAAAAAAGTCTTTCAACTTGCATGATGTAATTACGAATATCGTCCCCTCTCTTAAAAGACATATCACAAAGTAAAGTCTTGTATTGGTGTTTTATGTGAGGGGCTTGATAGTGATCCTCAAAAAACCCAACTAACAGTTGATAGTCAGTCTTGATATTCCGATCTAACATCATATATTGATTGTATGCTAAGCCACTTAAATACAGTGGAAACTGCGATATGGCACTTTCTTGAGAAGTTTTATAATGTTTCATGTGAAGTTCAAACAAAAAGAACCACTCATCAAAGGATTGCGAAACTGCATCAATTTGTCCAGTGAACTTAGGCAATACTGAATGTTTACTGAGCACTGGTACTTGTCCAGGTGTCTCAAGAGGAAGAATAGAATGACGAAATCGGGGTCGCCTATCTGAGGTATTGGTATTATCATTTAATGGACTAGTAACGTCACTGATATGTTCCTTAGCTGTTGGTACCACAAAAGCGCTGCAAAATGGCTGCGCATTGACTGAAAGAGCGTAATCAGTTTGAGGGGTAGAAACTGTAGCAAGAGTGGATGCCTGAGTGAATGTAGGATGAGACACCAACAAAGTAGTACAAGATGAAACTGAAGTTGGGGGAATTACCATTGTACTTTCATCGCACTGAGAAGGTATCAACACATGAAAAAAGGCAGGATTTGAATTTTCACCCCCTCCTGATCGAATCATCTGCGCCAATTGATCAGTGATCTTCTCAGCCCAATCTCCTAATGCTTCATTTAATGTAGCATGGGTAACAAAGTCATCAACAGAGGCTTTTAAGTTGCGCTTCCTCTGACTTTGCAATATTATTTTTTAGTTCGTGAATTTGTAACTCCAATGCAACAGTGGCTTCTAGCATCCGCATTTCCATCTTCTGGTAAGCAACATGTTGGGTGTTGAGTTCAGCTGGAGAGACTCAACTTGACGCTCACTGTCCATTCTCATAGATACCTGCTGTGATAATGCGTCTTTCAGGTGCTCAATCTCCATTTGCTGAGTATCAAAGTGTGGCAGGGAGCTCATCACATTATCAACATGATTATATGGACGGAATGGAATCAGGGGAGCATTCTGCATATTCAAGACTTGACGGAGATGTGGCTGAAGATTGGGGCTGCCAGTACTAGCGTTCAGGTATGGACTAGTTGATGCATTTTGATCTCACCTTTGAGCAGTTTGGGTTGGAGAGAAATTTAACAACGATCCAACCGTGCAAGGGGCAACGTCCTGGTTGCCATCGCTTGCACAGGGGACACTTTGATCCAGAGAAATCCCAAAAGTAGAAGAGTAAGTAACAGTCCGACTTGAATCCATTTAAGTAAGAATCAAACAACAATACACAAGAAAATAACCAGTATAACTGACAGATGGGAGTACTTTCCAAACATAAGAGAGACCCACAACTCATAAGAAAAATCACAGGATACAAGCCCAAAAAGCGGGATACAGCGGCATTTGGTAATAAATCCAACACATAAAGCACTGAGACAAAAACAGAATTTTGAAGGGTAAAGACCCACACATAAAAATCAGAACACGTAAAATTAAGTTTGCCCTTCCAATGGAGAGAAAAAGGATAAGTACACATCAGGTGGTAGATTTGTACTGAAATCCAATTGCAGTCAGGGGAAACAACTATCCTGGCTGACCAACACCACAACCAAAACCGAAACCAAATCCAAACCATCAGAAAAACAACAGAAAAATAAATCGTTATCATGTCAGCATCCTGTCATGGTCGCCATGTAGAATTGTGTGATTGTAATTACACTATAAAACTAATTGACTCTGCAGAAGGTTTTACATAGAGATATGATGACAGCCCCGATTCTGGGGAAATGGGTTAAGAGAGAACTTATACAAATAAACATTGGTAATTCATCCAAGTAATAAATACTTTTAGGTGACTCCAAGATGACCAACTTACATGGCTTCCAGCCAAAGCAAAGTCTTTAAGAAAATTGTAGTGCTCGACCTAGTGCATGGTGCTACCCTATTTGTCTCACTTATTAATTTCTATCTCATAGTAAAATAAACATCTCATTTTCATTGTTATCTCTCAGCTCACTTAATAATAGTCTGTAATTGCCAGACATTTGTGCTAGCCAACAGCATGGTATCATCACAGTGTCATACAGTATAGGTGCATGTACGTGTTGAACATCGAATGAAAGTTTTATTATTTCCTTATGCGTAACCATATCCATAACCTAATAGGTCCACAATTTGGGCTGGTAAGATCTGCCAATCTCCAGGAGCTACGTGTCACCCTGTACTTTTTAAAAAGCACTCCCAAATTGTCGCTGCACTTAAGCAATTATTTTCATACTTAAAATAAACAAATAATGGAAGAAAAAGTAAACAGTAATTGAGGCTAGATAAAATCTATTAACCTTTCTCAACATTGTTTCTCAATTTATACAAGTTCAAAATAATTACCTGTCTTTGTTTACAACTACAGTTAATCATTAGATAGTCATGTCATTGATTTTCCCTTGCAAATTAAATTTGAGCAACACATTTGAGGGGACATAACATGATAACTAGCTTTCATAAACCCAAGCTCAAAATTAATCTTATGTCATGATGACATTAATACAATAAAAAATAAGAATGAATAATAATCACGAAAATTTCCCCGAGTGACTCTACATGCCCCCCTTTGCTCAAATTAATTCTGTGGCAGTAGGTGGAGAGTAGGACCCAAGACTAGTCATTGAGTGGCTCTGACCATTTCCATAGCTAATTCTCCTTCCCATTCTTTTAATTCAGCATACTGAGGCTCACGTGAAAGTTGCATTAATACCTCTCCCTGAGTAACAACTTCATCTCTTAACTTGAAGTATCATAGTGTAGGCAATCTATCACTGATGGGACAATTCTTTTGTAAATTGTTTAAATGGTGAGTGAATGTATCATGAAATCATTCATAGAGGCGAAATCCTTTCAATGCAATCATTAAGGTCATCAATGCATCCGTGTCAGATGTATGAGCATCCTTGGCTCAAATAGTGGTGGCTGGGTAAAAATGTTCAAACACATCTCTTAGAGACCCCATGCAGGTTGCATGGTCCATAAATATGGAACAGAACTCTTGTACCTGATTCAATGTCATATCATCTGGATTGGACACGTCAGCTCAGAGCATTGTGATTTTTTCTATCCTTTTCATGACATCATAGTATCTTGTGGCAGTTTCTACATTGTTGATCCACATAAGATCTCCAACAGCTTGAAATAGAATTAATACCTGAGGATCAGTATTTAGTAAGGTTTCATGTATCTTCCTTAATTGCTCATTTACTGCAGTTCCTTTATTAAAAATGTCATGAATAGTCAACTTTCCATCAATGAAGATTCTTTCCTTGTTATCACTTGCCAATAACTTTTCACGTACTAACTGGTATTCATCAGTTTTACTCAGTTTATTTGCCTCAGCACTAGTGCTCACAAAATTTAATTTTTTGGGTAGATGGGCTGACACTTTCTTCTTATTCTTCTTTACTCACCATTTAGGTTGAATTAGTGGAGTTTCAACACAAGGAGGGGGAATGCATAATATATTTTCCTTCCAAATATTGCGTTCCAAATCTGCAAATGGGGATTTCATTTGTAAACTAGCTGTCCCAATTGTAAAGGGATAGTTGATCTGAGCATTCTTAATGGTATCCCAAAATTGGTTTCTTAATTCATGTTTTTGTAACTCCTCAATCTGTTTGCTAGATATCTTGATTCAGGTGGTAGTACATTCTACGTCCAGAGCTACTTGTCACCCTTGAGACTGTAGAATGACCAATTCCTCTTTAGTAAACATTTCAGTTAAGCACCACTTCATCATTCCAAGAACATCCTTTTCACTATTTTCCACTAGCACTCTATTTTGAATTAGTAAATCTTTATCAAAGTCAGAAGGGTCATGCTTGAGCATGAGAATCCTCTAATTTTCAGTGATTGACCATTGAGGAGTTGGATGAGGTGATCCACCAAATTTCTCTAAATTAACTTTCTCAATAAGTTCATGGATCTGAGGAGATAATTGCACTGAGGATGTAGCCAATAATTCTTCTTCTCTAAAAAACTCTTCAGGGGTCTTCATAATCTGTTCAAATATAGTGATAGGAACTATCTTTCCTTCCTTCTCCACATGTCTGGCTGATTCCACGAACTTTCCATATCCGCACTCTGGGATTCCACGAACTTTCCATATCCGCACTCTGGATAGGATATTCTGTGTGCATCAAAAAAATTTTCATTCTGCTCTATCACTTCACTTGTTCTTACTAATTCCAAAAATGTTCGCATTGATCCCAGCTGTCATTCAATTAATCTTTTAGTGCTTAGCAGGGCATTATCAGAAGAAAATATTGCGAACTTGGTTTCAGTGGTCACACCCCATATATACTTTTTCATTGTTTCAGAAAAAATATTGATATCCAACAGACAAATTCCCAAATGGTTGCCAATCAATATAATTGACATTTTTCCCGTTATACTACTTGCCCCCACCAGTCAGGCATAATATTTTTTGTAATGGTCCATAGCTTTCTTTGTTTTGCAGGGTGAAGCTGGCAGTGTGCATTTGTGTAGTAACCAGTTTTTTACTTTCCATGTAAGTGGACATACAGCTATCTCATGACATGCTGTCTTGGACATTGATTTTCATTGGGTCTGATTGATTGGTAAACTTATATGTGGATCTCTAGTTAGATATATAGCAATAATCCATATCACTCCTCTTGGATAAATGTCAGGCACCTTTTCTTCTGAAAACAACTGCGACTTAAAGTTCTTCTGATCTTGCATGTCATAGGAAAACTTTACTGCTCGTAATAATCGCTCAACAGATTGATGATATTGAGAACTGGGACTTTTTATTTCTAATTTGGGGCAATTGGACTTGGGGTTTTTAGTGGCTTTTATTTCTGACCATACTGCCTGAATTTCTTGTAAGGTTTCAGCACTTTGAGCAAAGGCAAAACTGACTCTCATGTCTGTTACTGTGTGTAGAGATGGGGAGTTTACATTTGGCAATTCCAACATTTGTGCTTGAAGTATGTTATCAATTATTAGCTTTTTATCCACTGCTAACCAATGTGACGGAATTTTCTTGCATAGCATAAGGTCTGTAAATAATAGTTTAGTAACTGATATCAGATTTGTGTGATATTTGACTATAGCTAGATCAATAAAAAATAATGAAATTTAGCATTCTGAAGTGCAGATTTTCTACTGCTTCAGGGATACTGTCTTTGTATTCTTCCCTGAGTACTATTACAAGCCATATTCCTTCAACTTTTGCTATCCGGTATGCAATTTCTATCTGCTCCATTATCTGCTCATCTTGTATTTCATTTATTCTAAAGAAATAGATTACTAAAAGGTTGGGGAAATCAATATTAACGCATTCAAAACTTCGAATTGTGCTTCCATTATTTAAAAATTTGCAAAGATTGTAGATTGAGAAGTCTTCATCAAAAGAAATATGCACAGTACTTCTCCAATATGAGCGACTAATTCCTTCAAGCATTTTTGAGTCGTAACATATTTTATTTGTGGACGTCTTTCTGCATCAATTATAAAAGGTATTATATCAATAGAACAACTTAACTGTCTAGTATTGTATGTCCATCATAATTGGTTCTGTGTTTCTTCCGAAATATTATCCTGAATGTAATGTACTGCTCTACGTGTAGCTATGAAATAGGGGTGCAGTGTTTCTTCACCAACTTTCGACATCTTTTTCTTTCGTTCTTCTGTCTTCCTGGATCTGACTGTTGAAGTAATGGTAGAGGAACTATCAGAGGTCGAGGGGGCTATCGAATCACTCTTTGGGGAGGTATTTACATTTTGTAATGCACTAAATGGGTTACGTAAATTTTGTGTTTTTAAAGTTTGTGAGGTTTTTGGTGTCAGCTCTGCTCGCGCACATGGAAGTACGTGTCCCCCCACGTAGTAGCAAGATGAGGATGGTGTCAATGCTGTCTCCTCTCCTAATCATGGAGCTACGTGTCGCCCACACAGGATAGGACTCTCCTCAGCACCTTCATGTCGTCCTTGTTTGTTTTCGCGTGCCTCATCAAGTGAAGATCCGTGTCTCCCACGCCTAGATGAGGATGTACCATCATGTCCACTAACCTCCATTTTCCTTCTCACTCGTTGATGGGGCAGAGGAGCTGGCGACTCACGTTTTTTCTTCCCTATCAGTATCATTCCTAAACATATCTATAAGGTTAAGGTCCCAAATATTGGGATCATAAGTTTGATTTTCTCTGGCTTGCCTTGAAGGCAACACTCGTGAGCCACAATTATCTATTATGTCAGGGTCAAAATCAGTATCATAAAAATCTTCCTCAGCAAATTCAGTTAAATTATTGTAAGTCGCAAATTCATGAATACTGGTATCAACTAATGTAAATTCATTATTGTCATCAATGATGACATTCTCAATGTCTTTAATTGATCGTTTTAGTCTCTGAAAATGAATGGTTTTTCCGTTATTAAGTGTATATGTGTTGTGGTCGAGCACTTTCTCCACAGTGAATGGTCCTTGCCAATTATTGGCTAATTTCCGTACTTGATTGTGATCAGTTGTTACACGAGGTAGATATGCAAATACTTTATCTCCTCATTTATGCGATTCACCATATAATTTTTTATTAAACGTTCTCTTTTGTCTAATACACGATTGACTAGTGTTGTGACAAATGGTTAAGTGAATTTGCTGCATATCACATAACAACTGATTGACATATTTATCTAAGGTAATTTCTGAGTAATTAGGATACATCATTGATAAAGAGGTTAATGCTTCATGGCCGAACATAGCTTTAAACGGACTGACCCCAGTTGTAGAATGAACTGAGGTATTATAAAAGAATTCGATACATTCTATTACCCGCCGCCAATCTTTCCCTGCTGCTCGTGATAACGCCACCCTGATTAATTTTATTAGAGTTCTGTTTAGCTGTTCCACTAAACCATTGGCTTGAGGGTGGTACGCGGTAGTAAAATCATGTATTATTTCTAATTCAGACATAAGGGTTTTCATCAAATTACTTTCGAACTGTGGACCATGATCTGAGATAAGCTGAGACATAGGGCCATATTTTAAAATCCATTCCTTCACTATCTTATCAGCTACCTTTTCAGCGTGTGTGCTATCCATTGGAATTATTCTAGCGTATTTAGTAAAATGATCTACTATCACTAGAAGATACTGAAATCCATTGCTGTCACGAGATAATTGCTCTAGGTCCATATGCACAATTTCATTGGGACTGGTGGCAGCACGACATTCTAATTCAGCCCGTTGTTCTGGGAAATGAGAGGAGTTATTCAACAGACACTTCCCACATTTATCTATTACGTCCTGAACTGTTGATCTAATTCCAATGGTAACATACTGAGAGTTAAACGTCTTTTCGGTTTGTATAATTCCTAAATGTCCTCTTTCATGAACCCTTCTCACGAGATCCCTTTTAAAATATTCAGGAATAGCAAGGCGATTATTCCGACTTTTCTCATATAGTAATCTGTCATTGTCCAGTTATATCGATTGTAGTACCTAACTGCAGTTGGTGAAAGGGGAAAGAAGGGGTCCTTCATCCTTTTCATGATATCAGAGAGTATCAGATCATTTTGTTGATGTTTAATAATTTCTTCTTCAGATATTTCTTCTCAGATTAAGATTGGCAAAATTTCTTTACCATTTCAATCAGCATTTATTTCGGGAATCAACTCATATTCAGTGTGTGGTATAAATCCAAATGGGATCTTCTCCCCAGCCGGCTTTTTTAAATCCCTTTCGTAGCTTGGCAATGCTGTCCAATAGTCAGCATTCAGATGTAAATGTCCAGGGCAATGTTTTATTGAAAAAGAAAAATCATTGAGATATTCTATAGCTGGAGCATTACACAACCCAAAGGCCATATATTTCCATTCATATAGGCTGTAGGGTGTGATGAATGCGGTTTTTGGAATGTCGGACGGACGCATCAGTACTTGCCAGTAGGCTTTACATAGATTGAGGCAGGAAAAGAACTTATATTTACTGGCGTCGCATAAAAGATCCTCGATTCAAGGCAATGGGTAAGCATCTTTGATTGTGACATNGAAAAAGAAAAATCATTAAGATATTCTATCCATCTGGCTACTATATTGGACTTATCTCCTGAGAATTTTTTAAGCCAGGCTAGTGCGCTGTTGTCAGTGCGTACGATAAACTTGTGACCTAAGATAAAATATCAAAACTTCTTGAGCAACTCCACTAATGCTAACATCTCGCATTTGGTCGCGCAGTAATTTTTCTCAGCAGCTCGTAATTTCCTACTAAAATATTGAACCAGGCTTTCAACTCCATGTATCTCTTGGCTCAACACGCCACTAATGGCAACAGCACTTGCATCACAGTCTATGATGAAATCCTTTGTATAATCTGGGGTATTTAACGATGGTATCTTTTGGAGCTCGGTTTTGATTCCTTCTAACGCTTCCTGCTCAGTCCATGTCCATTTGAATTCGTGAGATTTTTTAAGCAATTGAGTGATGGATTTTGTTTTCTTGGCCAAGTCTGGGATAAACATTCCGTAGTAATTTAAGAATCCCATTAACCTCTGCACATCTTTTCTGCTCCTGCGTGTTTCAATTTTTTCTAAAAACTGCTTTGCATTGGTTTTTATTGAGATCCTTCTGTGTTTGATTACTCTGCCCAAAAACGCAACTTTAATCTGCGCCAAAGAACATTTATTACCATTCACTTTAAGTCTGGCTTTCTGCAACAATTCCAAAGTCCGATTTAATTTCTCAAGATGTTCATCAAAAGTGTTGCTTGCTACAAGAATATCATCAATATATGCCGAAATCCCAGGTTCCAGAATATTGGACTTGTTGGTTAAGATTTTGGTGACATAGCACTGAAAAGTTGCTGGAGCATTACACAACCCAAAGGCCATATATTTCCATTCATATAGGCTGTAGGGTGTGATGAATGCGGTTTTTGGAATGTCGGACGGACGCATCAGTACTTGCCAGTAGGCTTTACATAGATTGAGGCAGGAAAAGAACTTATATTTACTGGCGTCGCATAAAAGATCCTCGATTCAAGGCAATGGGTAAGCATCTTTGATTGTGACATTGTTAAATTTTCTAAAGTCAATACAGAGTCTGTACTTTTCCCCTCTCCTAATAAACACGGTTGGGGCCACATAGGGACTATTGCTTCCCTGAATTATTCCACTCTCGATTAGATCCTTTAGTATTTTCTCATATTCTGATTTGAGGTTTTCCAGAACCCGCTGGACAGGTAATCGAATCAGCTTATCCTGCTTTACCTCAATCCCATGTTCTTCTCCAATTGCTTGCCCCACGCTGATCGTACCATGATTAAAAACTTCACTCTTACTNGCTTCCTGCTCAGTCCATGTCCATTTGAATTCGTGAGATTTTTTAAGCAATTGAGTGATGGATTTTGTTTTCTTGGCCAAGTCTGGGATAAACATTCCGTAGTAATTTAAGAATCCCATTAACCTCTGCACATCTTTTCTGCTCCTGCGTGTTTCAATTTTTTCTAAAAACTGCTTTGCATTGGTTTTTATTGAGATCCTTCTGTGTTTGATTACTCTGCCCAAAAACGCAACTTTAATCTGCGCCAAAGAACATTTATTACCATTCACTTTAAGTCTGGCTTTCTGCAACAATTCCAAAGTCCGATTTAATTTCTCAAGATGTTCATCAAAAGTGTTGCTTGCTACAAGAATATCATCAATATATGCCGAAATCCCAGGTTCCAGAATATTGGACTTGTTGGTTAAGATTTTGGTGACATAGCACTGAAAAGTTGCTGGAGCATTACACAACCCAAAGGCCATATATTTCCATTCATATAGGCTGTAGGGTGTGATGAATGCGGTTTTTGGAATGTCGGACGGACGCATCAGTACTTGCCAGTAGGCTTTACATAGATTGAGGCAGGAAAAGAACTTATATTTACTGGCGTCGCATAAAAGATCCTCGATTCAAGGCAATGGGTAAGCATCTTTGATTGTGACATTGTTAAATTTTCTAAAGTCAATACAGAGTCTGTACTTTTCCCCTCTCCTAATAAACACGGTTGGGGCCACATAGGGACTATTGCTTCCCTGAATTATTCCACTCTCGATTAGATCCTTTAGTATTTTCTCATATTCTGATTTGAGGTTTTCCAGAACCCGCTGGACAGGTAATCGAATCAGCTTATCCTGCTTTACCTCAATCCCATGTTCTTCTCCAATTGCTTGCCCCACGCTGATCGTACCATGATTAAAAACTTCACTCTTACTCTGAAGTATCGAAATGAGTGATCTCTTCTCTGTATCATTTAGATGTGAATGGGTTTCGTTATTTACAGTAACACTAGACAACTCTTCTAGATCATGAATGGTGGTACATATGGATAAGCAGGAGGTCTCTACACTCTTGACCCAAACTGGTACTCCTATTATCTGTAGATCTGATTTATTAAATCGCACTGGATGTGTCAAGCCATTAAGAATGGTGGCATAGGTTTTTCCTGAACTTACTTTACATAGATCAGGTGAAAAAGAGATGCCTTTAATATATTTGCCTCTTTGGCCCGCTATCATCACGTCTCCATTCATCTCTGAGTTCGAAAACACAGCTACTCAGGTCCAGTGCTTAGCTTCTAAGTAGACAGGCTCATCTAAATTGAACACAACTTCCCATTCAGGGATTGTAGCTAACTGCATGGCGTCTTGATCCTTTATAGATATTATTTTTATAATTGTTCACACATGAGTTTCTCTCGAGAAAGTCATTGCCCAAAATCAAATCATAGGGGAGTTGATGATTAGCAGTATCGATGACAATGAGGTCCACTTCAAATTGTTCAGCACAAATCTTTAACACAGCATTTTGTAACTTCCCTTTTAATGAAATTAAATTTCTCAACACATCCATGAGTTTAATATTGGATGGGGAATTTATTGAGTCATGGGTAAAGCAAATGTCTTTACAGCATTCATCACTTATGATCAAAGCAGCAGCTCTGGTGTCAATAGTGGCATTAATAATTCACCCATTCATTTCCACAGGAATTAGGTTTTTCCTTATGAGATTAGTAATAACCAATACATCCCGTGCACATTTTGAAGGTTCTCTGTCACATCGACTAATAATGTGTTGGTTGAAGATGCAGCAGGATCATAAACCAAGAAGTCTTCACCTTCAGCAACAATTTGGATCTTTGCCTTACAATTAGATTTGAAATGTCCTTTCTTGCCACAGCGGAAACACCTCACTGAAGCCATGTCAAAATCTTTCTTCAAAACTGTTTTCTTGGGTTCATATCTTACATTTGTTCTAGATAATTCATGAAGATCTTTGTCAATTCTACTAGAGTTATAAATAATGTAAACAACACTAATTGCCTTTCTTATAATCTCGTGCAAACTCTCCTCTGGGTCGCATTTCATTTCCAGGCGACTACGAATAGAAGGGGGAAAGCCTCTGCAAATATAAGAGAAGAGGTCATGCCGAGAGTATTCAGGAGACAAACTGCTTAATCAAAAAAGTCTTTCAACTTGTAATTACAAATATCGTTCCCTCTCTTAAAAGACATATCACAAAGTAAAGTTTTGTATTGGTGTTTTATGTGAGGGGCTTGGTAGTGATCCTCAAAAAACCCAACTAACAGTTGATAGTCAGTCTTGATATTCTGATCCAACATCATGTATTGATTGTATGCTAGCCCACTTAAATACAGTGGGAACTGTGATACAGCATCTTCTTAAGATGTTTTATACTGTTTCATGTGAAGCTCAAACAAAAAGAACCACTCCTCAAAGGATTGCGAAACTGCATTGATTTGTCCAGTGAACTTAGGCAATACTGACTGTTTACTGTGCACCAGTATTTGTCTGGGAGTCCCAAAAGGAAGAATTGAGCAACGAAATCAGGGTTGCTTATCTGAGGTGTTACCATTTACTGGACTCATAACATCACTAATATGTTCCTTGGTGGTAGTTAACGCAGAAGCACAAAGTGGCTGCACATGGACGGAAGGAATGAAATCTCTCTGAGGGGTAGCAACTGTAGCAATGGATGCTTGAGTAAATGTAGGATTAGACAACACCAACGAAGTGATGCAAGATGACACTGAAGTTGGGGGAATTATCACCTTACTTTCATTGCACTGGGAAGGCATTGGTGCACTCAAAAGAACGGGGGTTGAATTTCCATCTCCTCTAAATTGAATCATCTGTGTGAATTGATCAGTGATCTTCTTGGCCCAATCCCCTAAAGCTTCATTTTTAAAGAGGTTGGCTTCTTCTGACTTGGCCATATTGGTTTTTAGTTCATGAATTTGTAATTCCAATGCAACAGTGGATTCTAGCATCAACATTTCCATTTTCTGGTACACTACATGTTGAGTGTTGAGCTCAGCTTGGAGAGACTTGACTTGACGCTCACTGTCCATTCTCATAGCAACTTGCTGTGATAATGCATCTTTCAGGTGCTCAATCTCCATTTGTTGAGTATCAAAGTGTGGCAGGGAGTTCATCACATTATCAACACGATTATATGGACGGAATAGAATGGGAGGAGCATTCTGCATATTCAAGACTCTGCAAAGCCATTGCTGGATATCAGGGCTGCTAGTACCCTCGTGTGGATATGGACTAGTTGATGTGAGATGATCTTGCCACTGAGCCGTTTGGGTAGGAGAAGTCAGAGGACAGAAATTTAACAATGATCCAATGGTGCAAGGGGCCACGTCCTGGTTGCCAATGCTTACACAGGGGACACTCCGTTCTGGAGAAGTCCCAAAAGTAGGAGAGTAAGTTACTGTACGATTTGAATCCATTAACTACAGGGCAAATAACAAGAAACAATAACTATGATAACTGACAGTTGGGAGCACTTGCCAACTACACACAGCTCACACACATCACAGAAAAATCACAGGATACAAACCCAAATGTAGGATATGGCAGCACTTGTTAATAAATCCAACATGTCAAACACAGAGACAAAACAAAACTATAAAGAGTATACAACTTGTGGTAGATTCGCAGAGATATCAAGGGGGTCACAGGAAACAACTATGTCCCGACTGACCAGCACCAAAACTAAAATGGAAGCCAATCCAAACCATCAAAAGAGACAACAAAGAATATTTCATTATCATGTCCAATCACAGTCGCCATGTAGAATCGTGGGCTGTAATTATACTAGAGAACTATTTGACTCTGCAGAAGGTTTAACATAGAGATATGACAGCCCTGATTCCGGGAAAACAGTTAAAGAGAGAACATATATAAACATTGGTAATTCATCCAAGTAATCAATACTTTAGGTAACTCCAAGATGACCAACTCACATGGCTTCCAGCCAAAGCAAAGTCTTCAGGAACAGTGTAGTGCTCAACTTAGTGCATGGTGCTACTCTATTTGTCTCACTTATTAATTTCTATCTCATAGACAAAATAAACATCTCATTTTCATTGTTAGTTCTCAGCTCACTAAATAATAGTCTGTAATTGCCAGACATTCATGCTAGCCAACAGCATGGTTCCATTACAGTGTCATAAAATATAAGTGCATGTATGTGGTGAAGATCAAACAAAAGTTTTATTATTTCCTTATGTGTAACTGTATCCATAACTTAATAGGTCCACAATTTGGGCAGGTAAGATCTGATGATCTCCAGGAGCTACGTGTCACCCTGTACTTTGAGAAAGCACTCCCAAATTGTTGCTGAACTTAAGCAATTATTCATAATAAAAATAAATACTAATAAGAAATAATGGAGGAGAAAGTGAACAGTAATTGAAGCTAGATAAAATCTATTAACCTTTTCTAACATTGTTTCTCAATTTATACACCTTCAAAATAATAAATAATTACCTGTCTTTGTTTACAACTACAGTTAATCATTAGCTATTCATGTTATTGATTTCCCTCACAAATCAAATTTGAGCAACACACTTAGCACCATCGAGGGGACATAATTAGCTTTCGTAAACCTAAGCTCGAAATTACTCTTATGTCATGATGACGTTAATACCATCGAAAATAAAAATGAATAATAATCACGAAAATTCCCTGAGTGACTCTACACGCCCCCCTTTGCTCAAATTAATTTTGCGGCAGTTGGTGGAGAGTAGGACCTGAGACTATGCGTTGAGTGGCCATAACCATTTCCATTGCTAATTCACCTTCCCATTGTTCTAATTCAGCATACTGCGGCTCATGGGAGAGTTGCATTAAAACCTCTCTCTGTGTCACAACTTCATCTTTTAGCTTGAAATAGTGGATTGTAGGCAACTGGTTGTTAATGGGGCAGTTCTTTCTTAATTGCTCGTTAATCGCAGTCCCTCTGTTAAAGATATCACGAATCGTCAGCTTTCCATCAATAAAGATTCTTTCTTTATTATCACCTGCCAGTAATTTTTCACGTACTGACTTGTATTCATCTGTTTTAATCAGTTTATTCGCCTCAGCACGAATGCTCACAAAGTTCAATCTATCAGGAAGGTGGGCTGACACTTTCTTCTTATTTTTCTTTACTCACCATTTCAGTTGAATGAGTGGAGTCTCAACACATGGAGGGGGAATGCATAATAAATTTTCCTTCTCAATATTGCATTCCAAATCTGCAAACAAACACTTGGTTTGTAAACTAGCAGTCCCAATCATAACAGGATAGTTGATCTGAGGATGTTTAATCATATCCCAAAATCGGTTTCTTAATCCACGTTTTCAATTCCTCAATTTGTTTGTTAGAAATCTTCATGTGAGCAGTAGTGCATTCTACGTCCAGTGCTACTTGTCGCCCTGGGGATTGTAGAATGACCAGTTCCTCTTTTGAAAACATCTCGGTTAAACACCACTTCATCATTCCAAGCACATCCTTTTCACTATTTTCCACTAGTACTCTCTTTTGAGTCAACAACTCTTTATCAAAGTCAGAAGGGTCATGCTTAAGCATGAGAATCCTTTCATTTTCAGTAAACAACCATTGAGGGGTAGGATGAGGTGATCCACCAAATTTATCTAAATTAGCTTTCTCGATGAGGTCATGGATGTGTGGAGATAATTGAACTGAGGAAGTAGCCAATAATTCCTCTTCTCTAAAAAACTGTTCAGGAGTCTTCTTCACTTCAACTTTTGCTATCTGATATGCAATTTCTATCTGCTCCATTATATGTTCATCTTGTATTTCATGAATTCTCAAAAAATATATTACTAAAAGGTTTGGGAAATCAATATTAATGCATTCAAAACTTTGAATTGTGCTTCCATTATTTAAAAATTTGCAAAGATTGTAGATTGAGAAGTCTTCATCAAAAGAAATATGCACTGTACTTCTCCAATATGAGCAACTAATTCCTTCAAGCATACTTGAATCATAACATATTATGGAATTTATTCATGGACGTCTTTCCACATCAATTATAAAAGGTATTATATCAATAGAACAACTTAACTGTCCAGTATTGCATGTCCATTGTAATTGGTTCTGTGTTTCTTCTGAAATATTATCCCGAATGTAATGTACTGCTCTATGTGTAGCTATGAAATAGCAGTGCAGTGTTTCTTCACCATTTTTTGACATCTTTTACTTTCGTTCTTCTGTCTTCCTGGATCTGACTGTTGAAGTAATGGAACTATCAGAGGTCGAGGGGGCTATTCATTTGTTGTGATTGATCAGTAAAATTATATGAGGAGCTCTAGTTAGATAGATGGCCATGATCCATATGGCATCTCTTGCATAAATGTCAGGCACTTTTCTTCTGAAAACAACTGGGACTTAAAGTTTTTCTGATCTTGCATGTCATAGGAAAACTTGATTTCTCGTAATAATTGCTCAACAGATTGATGATATTGAGAACTGGGACTTTTTATTTGTAAGTTGGGCCAATCAGACTCAGGGTTTTTTGTAGCTTTGATGTCTGACCATATAGCCTGGATTCCTTGTAAGGTTTCAACACTTTGAGCAAATGCAAAACTGACCCTCATATCCATTACTGTGTGTATAGAGTTTACATTTAGTACTTCCAGTGTTTGTGCCTGCAGTATGGTATCAATTAATAATTTTTTATCCACCGCTAATCTATGTGAGGGAATTTTTTCACATAACATAAGATCTGTAAATAATAGTTTAGTAACTGATAGCATATGAGTGTGTTGCATAGCTATTTGACTATAGGTAGATCAATAGAGAATAATGAAATTCTCCATTCTGTAGTGAAGGCTTTCTATTACTTCGGGGATGCTGTCTTCATGTTCTTCCCTGAGTACTATTACAAGTCGTATTCCTTCAACTTTTGCTATCTGATATGCAATTTCTATCTGCTCCATTATGTGTTCATCTTGTATTTCATGAATTCTCAAAAAATATATTACTAAAAGGTTTGGGAAATCAATATTAACGCATTCAAAACTTCGAATTGTGCTTCCATTATTTAAAAATTTGCAAAGATTGTAGATTGAGAAGTCTTCATCAAAAGAAATATGCACTGTACTTCTCCAATATGAGCGACTAATTCCTTCAAGCATACTTGAATAGTAACATATTATATTTGTGGACGTCTTTCTGCATCAATTATAAAAGGTATTATATCAATAGAACAACTTAACTGTCTAGTATTGTATGTCCATCATAATTGGTTCTGTGTTTCTTCCGAAATATTATCCTGAATGTAATGTACTGCTCTACGTGTAGCTATGAAATAGGGGTGCAGTGTTTCTTCACCAACTTTCGACATCTTTTTCTTTCGTTCTTCTGTCTTCCTGGATCTGACTGTTGAAGTAATGGAACTATCAGAGGTCGAGGGGGCTATTGAATCACTCTTTGGGGAGGTATTTACATTTTGTAATGCACTAAATGGGTTATGTAAATTTTGTGTTTTTAAAGTTTGTGAGGTTTTTGGTGCCAGCTCTGCTCACGCACATGGAAGTACGTGTCCCCCCACATAGTAGCAAGATGAGGACAGTGTCAATGCTGTCTCCTCTCCTAATTGTGGAGCTACGTGTCGCCCACACGGGATAGGACTCTCCTCAGCACCTTCATGTCGTCCTCTTTTGTTTTTTCGTGCCTCATCAAGCAAAGATCCATGTCTCCCATGCCTAGATGAGGATGTACCATCATGTCCACTAACCTCCATTTTCCTTCTCACTTGTCAACGGGGTGGAGGAGCTGGCAACTCACGTTTTTTCTTCCCTATCAGTATCATTCCTAAACATATCTATAAGGTTAAGGTCCCAAATATTGGGATCATAAGTTTGATTGTCTCTGGCTCGCCTTGAAGGCAACACTCGTGAGCCACAATTATCTGTTATCTCAGGGTCAAAATCAGAATCATAAAAATCTTCCTCAGCAAATTCGGTTAAATTATCATAAGTTGCAAATTCATCAATACCAGTATCAACTAATGTAAATTCATTATTGTCATCAATGATGACATTCTCAATGTCTTTAATTGATTGTTTTATTCTCTGAAAATGTACGGTTTTTCCGTTATTAAGTGTATATGTGTTGTGGTCGAGCACTTTCTCCACAGTGAATGGTCCTTGCCAATTATTGGCTAATTTCCATACTTGATTGTGATCAGTTGTTACACGAGGTAGATATGCAAATACTTTATCTCCTCATTTATGTGATTCACCATATAATTTTTTATTAAACGTTCTCTTTTGTCTAATACACGATTGACTAGTGTTGTGACAAATGGTTAAGTGAATTTGCTGCATATCACATAACAACTGATTGACATATTTATATAAGGTAATTTCTGAGTAATTAGGATACATCATTGATAATGAGGTTAATGCTTCACGGCCAAACATAGCTTTAAACAGACTGACCCTGGTTGTAGAATGAACTGAGGTATTATAAAAGAATTTGATACACTCTATTGCCCACTGCCAGTCTTTCCCTGCTGCTCATGATAATGCCACCCTGATTAATTTTATTAGAGTTCAGTTTAGCTGTTCCACTAAACCATTGGCTTGAGGGTGGTATGCAGTAGTAAAATCATGTATTATTTCTAATTCAGACATAAGGGTTTTCATCAAATTACTTTCAAACTGTGGACCATGATCCGAGATAAGCCAAGACATAGGGCCGTATTTTAAAATCCATTCCTTCACTATCTTATCAGCAACCTTTTCAGTGTGTGTGCTATCCATTGGAATTATTCTATCACTAAAAGATGCTGAAATCCATTGCTGTCACAAGATAATTGCTCTAGGTCCATATGCACAATTTCATTGGGACTGGTGGCCACATGACATTCTAATTCCACCCATGTTCTGAGAAATGAGAGGAGTTATTCAGCAGACACTTCCCACATTTATCTATTATGTCCTGAACTGTTGATCTAATTCCAATGGTAACATACTGAGAGTTAAACGTCTTTTTGGTTTGTATAATTCCTAAATGTCCTCTTTTGTGAACCCTTCTCATGAGATCCCTTTTAAAATATTCAGGAATAGCAAGGCGATTATTCCGACTTTTCACATATAGTAATCCTTTCTCTGTCATTGTCCAGTTATATTGATTGTAATACCTAACTGCAGTCAGTGAAAGGGAAAGAAGGGGTCCTTCATTCTTTTCATGATATCAGAGAGTATCAGATCATTTTGTTGATGTTTAATAATTTCTTCTTCAGATATTTCTTCTCAGATTAAGATTGGCAAAATTTCTTTACCATTTTGATCAGCATTTATTTCGGGAATCAACTCATATTCAGTGTGTGGTATAAATCCAAATGGGATCTTCTCCCCAGCCAGCTTTTTTAAATCCCTTTCATAGCTTGGCAATGCTGTCCAATAGTCAGTGTTCAGATGTAAACGTCCAGGGCGATGTTTTATTGAAAAAGAAAAATCATTAAGATATTCTATCCATCTGGCTACTATATTGGACTTATCTCTGAGAATTTTTTAAGCCAGGCTAGTGTGCTGTTGTCAGTGTGTACGATGAACTTGCGACCTAAGATAAAATATCGAAACTTCTTGAGCAACTCCACTAATGCTAACATCTCACATTTGGTCACGCCGTAATTTTTCTCAGCAGCTCATAATTTCCTACTAAAATATTGAACCAGGCTTTCAACTCCAT
>CABFPE010001210.1:59707-71775 GCA_900660155.1 Hofstenia miamia | reverse complement strand
ATTTTCCCGAAGCCAGAGTGCAAAAATAAGCTTAAGCTTTGAACAGGAAAATTGAGTTTCAATCTATTTTCATTATTATTTTGCGGTTGGTTGTTACCTTGCAGTACTCTTGCATCAACAGATATTTCAGCTTTGGTTCGGTTAACTGAAACATTTACAGCATCTACCAGAGGAATAAATGATGCAGGCTCTAAGCAATTCTTGACTTTTTCTTCATCAGTTTTAACAGATCGAATTGAACTGATGGTATCATTTTTTAAATTCTCAATATACTCCTGTACTTCTTCACCTTGATTTAATACACAGTCTGGTCTGTTTTTTGCTATTAAATGCTCCGATTTCCACATCAGCAAAGATTTCTTATTATCAAGTTTAGGTTCTGTCGACAACGAAAATGAGCTCATCCCAGTTGAACCACCTCTTTCTTCTAAAAGCTTATAGCTATTACTGGACTGACCTATCTTTCCAGGATGTAATATGTGAGGATGAATGACAGCACTACCGAAGCGATCAGAAAACGGAGAAGGCGTTGTCCCTAATGCTTCATTTTTAGGCAGATGAACATATTCTAAGCTAGAGCCTTTCTTATGATTCTTGCAAGTTAACAAGCAAAGGCCCAATTCATCATTAATTGCGACACTAGGCAATACTGGGATTTTATCTAAGAGTTTATATGATGTTTCTAAGAAATCCTCACGAATGCCAGTAAAAAATTCATCAAAATTTGAATTGCAAGATTGAAAAGAATTGTCTATGCAGGGCAAAAAGTGATTAAAGGGAATATAGCCAACATTTTCTATATGTTCGTGACAGCCCCAAGGACACTTAACTGATCTAAAAGCATATTTGTCCAAAGCTAATTCAAGATTTTTCAAATCATATGATTTAATAAGGTTGTTATATTCTTGAATATTGTTTGTTTGGTCAAAGAAAATGCAATCAGTTTGAAATTGTGTTCGAATATTTTCTTCTAAACTATAGGTACAATGCTCCCATTGTAATCGTAAAGTTTTCGGCAAACATTTCCATATGGCAATAATTGAGTTACTGCTTTTGTTTTTAAACATGTTTGTATATAGCACAGATGGCCATGCCAAACACCACCATTTATTGTTTTTCACAAATTTCAATTGTGAATATCGCATGCATATAGCACATAAACTCAAATTGATATTACTTCTCTTTAAAACTTTTGAGTCAAATGCAAACGATTTGTGACAATAAAAATTTTGAAGGTTACTAATAGATGTTAGTTCGACATTCGAACGCTTGCAACCATCACATGATGTAATATTATGTAAATCAATAGAGGCTAAAGTATCGTTAAAACGATCTACAACCTGATTTGTCTGTTGATTTGAGATGGAGATTGTGTTTTCATCATAATTGTTATTCACATTTGACGCTGGTGTTATACTAACGTTGTTTGAACACTTTTTACACATTCCATCTTTGCTTATAAATAAGCCACATCTGCATTTCGCACGTTTACCATACATTGGCATAACTACTTACTCTAAATTATAAAACTTCAAACACTTAAAATGCCATTATTCAAATTTGCTTAAAATAATACTAAGTAATAATAATAGTAATGATAATAATAATAATAAAATAATAATAATAATGTAGGAAGAAAGCATATAATTTAGACAAGTTTCTTGAAATTGTACTAACTGCATATCATTTGTAGCTGTTATAAATACACCAACATTTTATGTTTGGCACAAATTTCATTTGCGAATACTGTATGCATAAATCACATAACCTCAGGTTTATGTTGTCTCTTTTTAAAATGTTTGAGTCAAATGCAAATGATTTGTGAAAATAAACGTTTTGAAAGTTACTAATATAGCTTAGTTCTACTTGAGAACGTTTGCATCCATCACATGCTATAATATGTAAATCAACAGAAGATACAGTATCATTATGATGAACTACAACCTGGTTTGTCTGTTGATTAAAGATGGAGGTTGTGTTTTCATCGTGATTATTAATGGCATTTGACGCTGGTGTTACATTTCCGTTGCGTGAGCACCTTTTACATATTCCATCTTTGCTTATAAATAAGCCACATCTGCATTTCGCACGTTTACCATAAATTGGCATAACTATATATACACTATCTAAATTATGAAACTTCAGACATCTTAAAATGCTCTAAGATAATAATAATATTAAGGAAAAAGAAAGTATTAAGTTTAATTTCTCCTAAGTGCAAATCAGGAGTCAGTGTATAGACACATAATTCTTTATCAATAGTGGAAGCTTACATTTTGCGATATGTTTGAAACTATGCAATAAGTATAAATTTTTTATGATCTATATTTGTCAATGCTTATGTTAAATGAATATTTCAGTAACCGTCATACAACTCTAACTAACATTTAAAAACCATACTAGAAACTATATCATTCATTCCACTAAATGATTTAATGTAAACCTACAGCATTGAAAAACACTAAGTCATTATTTCTTAGAATAAATAATCGTTAAGATGCAAAAAATTTAAATGTTGATACGCTATATCCTCTAACATTTGTTGTTGTTTTTGTAATGAATTTCTAGGTTATTTGCATAATAATTAGCGAAGAAATTTGATAATGATCAGCACTAATTATCGTTCCAAAAATTAAGCAACCGCGTTACAATATCAAATTAACACACTGCCGTGATTATGACTAAAACTACCATTAATCATTAACGTGCAAGATAATTATCACCAATTACCACCCTATTCTTCCGGACTTTCCCATAAATGTCAAAAGCGGCATGATCAACTTTCCAACAGATATTGATTCCATTGAAACAAATCTTTTCCTGGACAAAACATCTCTTGATAATGTAAGTAATTTTGATTTCGAATCGAATTATTGCTTTTTTTTCAGATACTCAGTACTGTTGAAGATGACTGTGAAGAGGCAATATCTTATAATTTCGACCATCGCCTGGATGCAATCCTACTAAAAGTAAAAAAGCCACCCATTAAAAGTCTTTCTAAAGCGGCTAATTCCATTGCAAAACGTCGAATTGTGGAGGCGCATTACGATAAGATGATGACCTTGGCGTATGTCATATACTCATTATTAGCATCCTAATTTTATTTTTATAGAACTGGAAACTGGCAAACGTTTTATAATTTTTACTGAAAATGAAAGCGAATTCCAAATGATTTTTGGTATGGCCGGAGTATAGGTATCAAAGGGCGTCACTATTTTTGAGCCAATGGGGACTTCTTCCAAGTTTATCGGCGTTCCCATTCTGAAAACTTTTGCTAAATTAGTTCCAATTTCATTCGACATGGAATCCATCCCACAAATACCTGTCAAGCTACAGGCTACTGATGAATTCTTATATTTTTGTGAAGTATGCATTTTGAGTTAAATATTTTCATAATTTTACTTCATTAAATACAATCATATTAATTCAATTATTTTTTAACAATTTTTATTCTATTAATTTTTAGCAAATCCAAAATGGCGAACTTAAAATCATAGCTTGTAATTCACTAATGGCCTGCGAAGGCACCCTATGTGATGGCCAGGAAGATCAGTGTAACAGTTGTGTTAAAGCACATGGTGAAAAATGGTTGCTCAAAATATTTTAGTGTCCAAGGTTTGGCAAACATATGTTGAGCTTCAATGGCCGTTTGCTAACTGAGCAATTAGTTAGCCATGAGACAAGAAACGTAAGGATTTCCTATAATGTTAATATTTATTATTTTTTAGATGAACATCTCAATTATAAATGTTCACCAGATTAGACAATATTTAAGGAATATTAAAGCTAAATGAACTGTTTATGGATGGACAAAGGGGGTTATTGGGGAGACAAGCTCAAACATAAAGAATATTAACATTGTTGGGATGTGGTCACATTGCAATGAATTCAGCAAATATTCGCAGGACCAATCTTCTGCAATTACTGTGGATGTGCACATACCAGAGCACATTTTGCAAAATCAAAGACGAATATCGTACAATTCATCCGATGTGCCATCTACAAGTTGATATAATTAAATGCACTTTTATACTTATATTTCAAATACATTCTTGATTTTTAATTTATTAAAGTTCAATTCTAAGAAACATAATGTATTCATTTTTTATCAATCTTATCAATATATGAAAGTACAATATTAGGATGAAAACCCTTTAGAAATTTGGGTCAGTACTATGATTATTTCAGGAAACAAAATTGTGGTTATAGCAATAATCTGTCAATTATGTAAAATATATTGTCCTGATTGATCTAATATTTTCAACATGTCGTATTTTGAGAAACAATATCTTTATTCCAAATATATCCTTATACTTACCTTCAATATGTTGTCAATTTATTGAAAAGCTAAACATCACTTCACTTAGTTTTATTTATGTAACTATAAATATATACCAATATAGAAAATTACATTCTGCATTAACACTCGTATTAAGATAATGAAGAGAAGTCAAGATAATGACTTACTGTTGGGGCCAACTGCTTTTTGCAATTTATATGGAAAGGTATAATTTAGGAAGTACTTAACAGCTGAAAATAACATAATCTTGACATTTCTACATTTGTAATGCCGTAACAAATATTGTGTATAAAAATTTACTTATTTCATTTATTACTGGCTCCCATTTTAATTTTTATCTGATCTTTCTATGAATATTAAATTGCTTAGTGATCACCCTTGCTGGAATGTCAAAACTGTTTCTTTCTGAATGAAGGATCAGAGAAATGTATTCCACTTACAAAAATTTAGCAAACATTGATAATTTCAGTTCTAACTACTTCAATTATTCTTTACATTATTCACGGTTATTTATGTATATTATATATTTCTCTTAAAATATCATTTATTTATAGTTTTATTTATATGGAACGCCTCAAATTCCTATGGTTTTTTTCGCAAAGTAGTTTTTAATAGTTGTTATTTGCAATCCCAAACTTCTGGGGAACTATATTCAATTTCAAAATATATTTTCGCATTTAAAACATTTTTAATATAATATACATTGCTACTATTTTTCAAGATTTGAACAATGGTGTATTCAAAGTTTCTCCGAATACCCCAATAAAATTACATATTATTAAAAGACCTCATTTGAATGAGTATATCAAAACTTATCTGAAAGCAGCTTAAACATTTTACTTTTACGGAGTGTATTAAAATCTCAATGAATTTGTTCAATTATGTTATTTTACATTTGCAGTATCCTTTGGATGAGCAGTAAATATATCTAATGAATTTAATATACATTTGGATTCATAGAGCTACTCTACATATTCAATTCACACGAATTTATATGCCATTAACTATCAGTTCAAATATTGTTATTGTAATACACAGTACTTTTGTAATCAATGAGGAAGAACATACAGTTTTTGAAATCATAATAAATATGCTTAACAGTTTATTTGTATATTAATTTTATGTACAAAGGGTATTGAAAATTTATCTTATTACTACAAATTTAAATCATTACTATTTTTTTTAAAAAAGAAAAAGTCACTATTAAGAAAATATTTAAACTCAATAAATATTTAAATTCAATAAAATCGTTTAATATTATTGAATAAGACTTGAATTTGTTTATAAACTCAACTATCTTAGTTGTATTATCTTCCCCTCCAAAAAATATCATGTACAGCGAATATTGCTTGTTTGAACTGCTAGACATTTACAGACAAGCTGAGCTTATAATAGAAGCTTTTTAGTGTATATTAAATGTAATTTTTTCGACTATCTATGAAATTAACATCTATGCATCATTGCTCATGTAGATCAAACAATTCTAATATAAGATTTGAAGATACATTTTTTGAATTTATGCTTATTATATTATTTTAAATCCCATCCTTACCCGACTATGTCAAAATCCTATACAAATATGTGTCGTTAATATATGACTAAATTTGGTCCAGAGTTAGTCATTTCTTGTTGCATATAGCTGCTGGTATCAGATTCAATTATTTATATATTATTTAAATTATTTCATCAAAATTTCACTTTTATTCTAATACCAATCATGTTTAACTCTAATTTCTCACGCTTTCGAAATTATGTATTGCTGACTTCATTTTCATTCTGTTTGTGTTTAGTTGGAGCAAAAATAGAAATTATTAACTTCATTTACACTATATGATTGATATAACGATACTATTTTGCAAATACTATAAGTGAAACATAAACTTTGATATAATTAATAAGATATTAAATGTCGTAATTGAAACTATTGAATTATTCATTCTATATAACTATTTCTTTTAATATATATACTTTTGATATAATCAATCACATTATGCATATTCACAAAAATTTTTGCATTCGACAATTTATTCATTATATTATCCCGCATCCTGTCCTGACACAACCTTGTCCAATTTCTGCAAAGTAATGTTCCTTTAGGCACTAAATACAAACTTTTTCTAATGTTGCAAATATAACTCCATTGACATTAAGTATAATTAAGTTATTTTACATTATAATGCTAATATTTTGTAAAATTTGATTAAAGAATACATGTTATATTTACAACAAATAATAAATATTTATACAAAATTTAGTAATGAATAACTTTCTTTCCATTCGAAAATTTTTCGGAATCTTCCCTAAATTATTGATTAATATGTTTGCCCTTAATTATCTTTATTATTCTAAATCGGAGAAAAATCTAGTTTTTTGAATGTAATAATTATTACTATCAAACTGCAATTTTCAATTTAATCACTTTGTAATTTAATGACCGCTATCAATCTTCCCATAATAATCGCGTGAAATTAAAAAAAATATCAGTCTGATATACATTAGAAGCTATTTAATTATAGTTATTATTGACTCCTTTTGTCTTCTTACATTTTTCATTGGTAAATAATACTATACATTGTATACATAACATTTTTTAGCTAATAAATGCATCATAGTATATAAATATATCATTAATAGGGTACCATCCCACTTCAATATAATCTTTAGCATTTTACGGAAGATAGTTTCCACAATTCTTAATAGATCATAATAGATATTCCTAATATAAATCTTATGTACATATATAAACAAAGTTCGGAAAACATCAAATTAAGTTCAACGAAAACAATAATTAACAATTTACCGAAGATTCATCAATATACTGATTAATAAATATATTATAAGCACAAAACTAATAATTTCGCAACTAAATATGCATGAATTTTGTTTAGAATTTATCGAAATGTGACTTTATAGTATCATTTATTAACATTTATTTATAGTCCGAAACTTTGAAAACTGTTATAATTGAGCAGATTCGAAAAATAAATTCATCTCCTTAATAAAAATATAAAATATTACTTAGTAAAACTATTAAATATTTATTAATATTCGGTATTTCCTTAAGGATTTAATAAAACTAAAGTTCGGAATATCATTACATATTTCCCCGATTTTAATAATTCCTTATATTATTGAAATAAATTAGTTTTAATTATAACTATAAAATGTATATTTTTCGTAAAAAGTTCTATATTACACTGTATAATTGATTTATATTCATTCCATTGTAAATAAATCATTTTCGGAAATTTTGCAAGTCATCTAAACAAATTTATTAATGCTACAGACATGTTTTGTTGCTATTGCGACGGCATTCCATTCTAGACTAAATGCAACATGTTGTAAAGGATGGATTTCCCACAATTTTTGCAAGTCATGTAAACAGCTTTCTCTATCATGCTAAATTCTATGCAATCAGCGATACAAGACAAGGAAATGGTTATCAAAGATGGAAATATATACTTTTAGAATATTTATGACATTCCTATATGCTGCTGAATATATTTCTGAAAGACTCTTTTGGAATTTTTATGAAATTACGAAGAACATGACAACTTTCATAATTTCTACTGTAAAAGTATTGAAGTTTACTGACTCTATTTCTTAGTATTATGTTTTCAAAGAACAAAAACTACGAAAATCTACCATTTTACTCAGAAAATTACTTTGCTGCTTAAGAAAATTCCGAGCTTTACTATGAAGATTCGAAAATTTTGTAAAAATTGAAATTTTCAAAGTCATGCAGCTACCTCACTTTTTGCATAACCTTCTCAATGTTGGTGATTATATATAGATACTATATAGTTCTCTATAAATATGGTCATTATTTCTAACTTCGTCTGAATGGGAAGCCTCAAAAAATTTTTAAGTGAAAAAAAAGTGCAAAAATATGCCACATTTTAGTTTTTCTCATCTAGCGCGCCAAATATTGATTTGTCATGCCTTAGGTATGGGTCAAAAAGATACGCCTGTTGAAGAGCTTTCGAATGATGTGCATATTGTGAAAATGTGGCGCCAAAAATTTTTTCACTTCCAAGGTCTCAATTTCACTTGGAAATTCAAATCAGTATTTTCGCCAATTTGAACTCAGTTTGAAATAGAGCTACTCTTTAAACCTCGAGGTTACTTCTGGACCGAAGCTCTCAAGTTGATACATGAGCCTATAAAGCCTGATAAAGTTGGCCAACCCGTGATTTTAGGCTTTTTAAGAAAATCAAACTCAGCATTGCGCCAAAACTGCAACCTAAGCATATCTTTTTTATTTTTTTAAAAACATCAGCAAACGATTTCAGGGTTATATGCAAAATTTAAAAAAAATCCTATGGTTTGTTCTCAAAGTAGTATTTTATAGAACGTGTTTGCTAAGAATGCAAAATCCTGCAATCACAAACTTCTGGGGAATGGTCTATCATGTCAAAATATATTGGAAAATAATGCTGTGATAGACACTCCCGGCCGGCAAGCGGCTCCGTGTCACAGCTTTCAACAGCCAAAGAGGCACATCACCCAGTTTCGCCTTGAATGCCGCTTTACCTATCATTATTAGATTTGAATAAAGGAAATAGAATAATTTTTTCATTTCATTTGGACCTGGAAATCAACTGTAGTCCATATAGTCTTGCAGATTTCGAAAAACATTTAAGTGTCATTGATTGAAAAGCTTTAAGAATCACAATAAATTTTCATAGTGTTTGAAATAATATTTGTCAAATTTTTAGTATGCATAAATATTTATGCTTATGCTATCTTGTAAAATAATTCAAATATTTATAATAATTTGTAGGACCTCAAGTAAAATTGAAATAAATTACAAATTTCAAAAACCTAATGAATAGATAGCACATTATGACATTTTTGTATATGTTGTAATTGCGGATTAGTTAATATTGAAACAATTGCTAAATGAATCACAATTATTAGATAATGTGATATCAATGAGATCACAATAAGGAAGTGTGAAATTTTTAAATTGGATGAAAAGAACAATGTATTTTCTATTTGCTAAATCTATGACAGTAGAAAAGACGTAAATTCTTAACAAAAGATGTTGTAGGTACTAATTCTCAAATATTTTTTGGTTTTTAGTTTTTCTTTTAATGTTTGTTTAAATATGTCTTAAAACAAATAATAATAATTGCTATCTCTCCTTTTAACGCTTAGAAAAAAATACTTTTATAAGCAATTAGGCATAATGTATTTAAATTTATTACAAATTTTTTATTAGATTTTAAATACATATCAAATCATAGATATAAACTTATGTATACATTACTATATTCAAAAAAATGTAATTAGAACTGTATTAATCAACAAAAATTGTCATAATATAAATCAATGGAAGAGGTTTTTAGAAAATATATGAGGGTGGCGATCAGAAATAACAGGCCTGCAAATCCGGCAATTGCCGGGCAGGCCTGAGATGCTATTGATTTTAACCAACATTTTATTATAGCTGTACCATATATTTGATTTTATTGCTATACTATGGTATGCTACAACTTTGTTGCAGATTTTGCCATAATTCTTAAATCAAAGTTGCTCCGAATGCCCAAAAGTAATGATATTATATTAATAGACTTCACTAGAAAGAGATATTTTATAAATTCTATTTTGATTTAAACTTATTTTTGAAGTCCAAATTGAGATTGCTAATATTTTTGCAGAAGGCTGTGCTTATATTGAATGTATCACATAGACATATTTGGTTAACATTCCAATATATTAGTCTAAGCTTATGATGATAAAATTAATACTCATTAAGGAATTGCATCCCAATAAGTCAATTTTACATAAAGAATTTTCGGTTACAGCAAAATATTAAATACTGTTTTGAATTATACATTCCCATATCGGCAATTTCCATAAATCAAAATACATATATCTCAAAAATTAAGTACATTGGGCATAGCTATCGAATATTTTCAAAATTGTTAATCCTTCACCTAATATATATACATTCGAAAATCGTTATAAACTGTGGTAAAATCATGCTATTTTCAGTATATATAACAAGTCCTAATAAGAAAACCTTAAATTTGTTAAAATCATTATTAATTCAGTGAAGAACAATCAATGCATTTCATTTAAATATACCTGCAATGTGTACAATATTTTATTTTAGTTAAATAACTCAAGTTCAGGCTACCAAATATATAATATCATATAAAATTAATAGCACAACTAAGAATTATTCCTGTTTGTGTGTGGGAAGATATGCTGCATTCAGTAATAAAGGGCTACCTTCAATTCTCCTTCTAAAATATTTGGACTCTTTCCCAAATTCCTGCTAAATTTATTCATATTCTGTTTGCATTTATTTCTCATTACTATCACAAATATGATGAAAAACTCGAAATTTTTTTAATGTAATAATCAATTATATATCATTCATTTAACCAGTTAGTAACACGCAAAAACTTTCCATTTTAATAAAATATAACTTCGGAATATCTAACAAAATGCTTAAGATTATCATTTATGATATTCAGTATGCAATTTTTGTCTATTTAGTTGTCTTAATTTGTTATATTTAAAAGTAAATATATCTTGTAAATATATTCATTAAGCTAATTTAATTCAATGGTTTTCATATTACTGTCTTTTTAATTAAAAAATATTTCTTAAATTTAATTTTCAAATTATACACATTTCCCGAACATATTCACAAAATTTCTGCATTAACGAATTCATTACATTGTTCGTACATTGCTTTTGAATATAGCATTTTCATTTAATTGATTATTGCAGATCGTAAAATTTCAGAGGAAAATTGAAAGCCTGGATACTTCCAGATGTTTATATAGAATACCAAAATAATGAAAATATAGTATATAATATAGTATATAAATATGTCATTTATAGTTTACCACCCCACTTAAACAAAACTCTTAACATTTTACAGAAAATATTTTTCACAATTCGTAAATGTATATTCCTAATATAAATCAATTTACTTATATATATATATGAATAAATGAACAAATTTCCGAAAATATCAACTTTAGATTAATCAAAACGATTATTAACAATTTACGGAATATGCATCAATATAGTGCTTAATGAATATATTATAAGCACAAAACAAATAATTTCGCAACTAAATTTGCAAGAACTTTGTTTAGAATTTATCGAAATGTGACTTTATAGTATCATTTATTAAGATTTATTTATAGTCCGAAACTTAGAAAACTTTTATAATTGAACAGATTCGAGAAATAAATTCATCTCCTTATTAAAAATATAAAATATTACTTAGTAAAACTATTAAATATTTATTAATATTCCGTATTTCCTAAAGGATTTAATAAAACTAAATTTCGGAAGATCATTACATATTTCACTGATTTTAATAATTCCTTATATTATTGAAATAAATTAGTTTTAATTATAACTATAAAATGTATATTTTTCGTAAAAAGTTCTATATTACACTGTATAATTGATTTATATTCATTCCATTGTAAATAAATCATTTTCGGAAATTTTGCAAGTCATCTAAACAAATTTATTAATGCTACAGACATGTTTTGTTGCTATTGCGACGGCATTCCATTCTAGACTAAATGCAACATGTTGTAAAGGATGGATTTCCCACAATTTTTGCAAGTCATGTAAACAGCTTTCTCTATCATGCTAAATTCTATGCAATCAGCGATACAAGACAAGGAAATGGTTATCAAAGATGGAAATATATACTTTTAGAATATTTATGACATTCCTATATGCTGCTGAATATATTTCTGAAAGACTCTTTTGGAATTTTTATGAA
>CABFPE010001210.1:39683-58707 GCA_900660155.1 Hofstenia miamia | reverse complement strand
CCTTAACAGTGATTAGACATGGCGTAACAAGCTAGGTGGAGGATGTTACAATAGCATTTGTATTTGGTTATACTAAATTTTTCCTGTTAATATTTGTATAATAAATATTTAATAATGAAGTAAAGAGGCCTACCTTTTAATGTGGCTATATTTTTAGGCCAAAGCATACACCAAGGAAGAACCATAATAAGGTTCTTCAAAGATACAATCTAGGATGGATAATATAGACCAAAGAAAAAACACATAAAGTCATCACTGCAACATTAATAATATAGACACAACTTGACATAACTAGTAGATTAAATTATATAAGTAAGAGGAAGACATGCATTGTGGAATTGAAATTATATAACTACTTCATTAAAAAATGAAATCATGCTGCTGGAAAATTAAATTGGAAAAATGTAAGATATAACACTAAAGGGATTTTCTCCTGCTAAAACTAAATGTAATTTAATATAAAGCTCTTTATGAACTTAAATTCTACGAAATCATTTTACGGACATAAATTTTATGAACTTATAAAATATACGAACAATTTTACAAATTTTAATTTTGTTTGATACGAATTTGTATATTACGAACAGATGACTTAAATTATTATCTATCGAGCATTTATCTATTCTGAATTATCAGAAGCTTTATTTGTTGTAAATTGAAATTCTTTTCTTAAGTAAGGCTTAGATCCCTTACATTCGTCTATGAAAAACTTAGTACATTGCAATAACCCATTAAAAATTAATGAATTTGTTTTATTTCAAAAATACATAAAGTGTAATGCATTTCAATGCCCGTATATAATATGCAAGGACAATTTAGATGACTTAAGAATAAAGCATGAATAAGCTGAATTTTTGCATTAATACTTAGAAGGTGAGAAAAATTACTTATTGCTGTAATTACAACTGCCATTTTTTATTATGCTATCTAATTTCTCATTGACAAAATCTAGCGAAATTTTCTTAGCTTATAAAAAAGCAAGAAACTTATCAAATATTGAAAATCTTTTAATAAATATATTAAAAATGAATGCAAAATCCTGCAATCACAAACTTCTGGGGAATGGTCTATCATGTCAAAATATATTGGAAAATAATGCTGTGATAGACCCTCCCGGCCGGCAAGCGGCTCCGTGTCACAGCTTTCAACAGCCAAAGAGGCACATCACCCAGATTTCGCCGTGAATGCCGCTTTTCCTTTCATTGAGAAAGTTGTATAGATTTACAATAATTGCATGTATATCATTGGAATGATGTAGTTTTACAATAATCATATTTAGTCGATTCATAAAATTATATTGATTGCAAATCTTATCAAACCATATTATAAAATATATGTACTATATTTCAAATGTTTTAGAACTTATGTATAGTATGGCCAATATGAATTTTTTTGAGGTGCTATTATTGTAGAAAGAAATTACTAAATGAATTGCAATTATTTTATTATTGTTATCTCCATAGTGAATTTCACTTAGTTGGTATGATTCTATTACAACAACAAAATGGTTTAAATTACAAAATACAAAAGTTTAAATATTATATCTCTAATGAATTTCTGTGTGAAATGCCTTGTAATAATAGTTTAATAACAATACTTTTGTCAATATTATATTTATAAATCCTGTACACATTTAATCTATTATAATTAAATTAATATACATATTTGTGTAGGGACGTACAAATAAGCACCAACAGAGACTACACAGATAATTCAAATGTGATCACCATAGGCTAAGTTAGAATCCTATCAGCAATCTGTACCTTATCTACAGGAGTGCAGCTTCTGGTTTCATCTCTGTACATCTAAAGAGGTTGATTAATTAATAAGACGACAATGCAATTGCAATCTAATTAGTACACACTTATCTATGTAGGTTTTCAGCAGTTCTTAAAATTAGTTAGATTTGCGGTAAATTAATCATTGGGTAAATTTGAGGCAATTTCTCATCTAAAGAATCAGATTAAGGCTTAAACTTGGATATGTAAATGCTTATGTAAATTTCTACTTAATATTATGCATTACAACTAATGTAGGCATTATAGTTAAATATATTCACATAAAAATTATATATGCGTGTTTGCATAACTTTTGTAATATATACATTCTATAAATGTTAATTTGTATATATATATAACCAACCTGCAAAGTAGCCACTTTTCCTTTCATTGTAAAAGTTGTATATATTATAGCTTTGCGTGAATTATATCTATATACTATCATTTGAATAAAAGTCATGTATACATTAGTGTTTTATTCAAAATGTTGAATTATTTGAGATTAAGCATTTACTATGATCCACAAAGTTTTGGAAAAATCTTATGAAACCTAATATTTGGAATTACATTCGTCATTGAAATGCACATATAAATTCAATTCAGGTGTTTGGGACCCTCCACAAGATCGTAAGAAACATTACTATAGTTCAAATTTGTTAGAGCATTATGTATAGCTTTTAAATGACTGATTGCAATTAACTTAGAGGAAGTGATATCTCATCTGAAAATTTTTGATGCAAAGAACAAGATATTCTGTATAAATGTAATGTTTTAACATAAAAATGGTTTAAATTACAAAATATAAGAAGTTTTAGAAATTCTATTTTGAATATATAATAAATCGTGTACACTTTTTCAATATTTTTCAAAATATATGCTGTATAATTCAAGTTGATTGAAAAATTTGTGCAAAACATACTGAAATAATTGAATTCGATGTAAATCTGGTGGGTGAAGGTTTGAGGTCGAAATCCTCAGATGATCAATCAATGAGAATGATAAAATCCTAAAATATAGCTGAATATAAAGCTTTTCCACGTCACCCAAGAGGTAGCTTTCAGACGCGTTTTTTTTACCGTGGTATCGCCAATTGGTACAGATATATAAATACACATATTTTCATGATTTTTTTATTTGTTACTTGCAAATACAGATACATAAATACACATATTTGCTATACTGAAGGTATGGATCTATAAAAATTTAATTTTATGATTTTATTTGTTACTTGCAATTAATGAATATTGGTTTGGCTTAACTTTTATGCATATAGATTAATTTTTAGTTTGAATGCTTTAATGGCAGGATATATTTCACAATTTTTTTACACCTTAATTTCTGTTTGTAATATTTTGCTATGATTATATTGTCATAAGATAACATAGTTTTATTTATAACCTCAAGTGTCATTTTAGCTGAATTTATGCTATACATGTTTACGAGACGGCTTATTTTAAAATTGGAATATCAAGTAAATTATTTATATTTAAATTGTGCATGTAAATTATTTGAAAAATTTAATTGGTCCCTTTATAATTTGATCTCCACTTTTAAAGAACATTTTTATTTATGCTTTGTATTTTTATTGTGAAATTTTTATTTTTTATATTGACCTGCATGTATAATATATTTAGCACATTTTATTGCTGTGTAATATTTTTTTTAACATAATATATACAATATATAATACAAAATATAATATATTTCTATATTAAATATTGAATTTTTATATCTGTATGTTGATTTTATACGTATTTTGATTATAATTTTTGCACATGAATTGTATTGTATTATTATTATTATTATTATTATTATTATTATTATTATTATTATTATTATTATTATTATTATTATTATTTATTGTTATTATATTGCAAATTATTAAAATATTTGCATTTATTGTTATCATTATATTGCATATATATATATATATATATATGAATATGTGGTAACACAATGTTTTCATTTATCACATTTATTGATTTTCTATATATATATATATATATATGTACTAATAAGCCCTATTCCACAGGACTTCACTTCTATATAAATATACAAATATTTAGCTACATAGCATTCAAAATATATTATTCTGTTATATACTACAAATTCATTAGATCACAATATTAGTTTGCCCTGCTGCTTTCTTCATTAATCTCACTTTTTAAATGAAAGTGGCAACCAAAATAGATAACAAACAATACTCATCTTTGCTGTTGTTTCATTTGATCGTACATTTGTAATTCATTGTGATGGTATAGATTTGCTTAAAAAACTTAATCAACACAAAATATACTTTGCTTACTGTAAATACTTTAAATGAATTTCGCTTAGTTAATTATGTTAAGTGCTTTGTTTAAGAAGATAATTACCTTAAAAATTTAGTTACAACAAAATTGGTCATTGCAAGGTTAAAAATCTAAGCGATTCACCTATTCTGCATACGTCGCAGACCCTAGGCTCTCACTTATATTCTAACTGCAATTATAATCATCAAATTAAGCAGAGATATACATGCAGAAAAATTCCAAAATGCAAAATCATTTTTTTTCGATTTCGACAAGGGCGAATTGATTCCACTTTGGAGACATCATTCAAAGTGGGGAGAGGGATACACTGTGTGTATTGGTATTGCAGAAAAACAAAAACATATTCTGCTGTAGAATTTTAATAATTGAAAGCCTAGAGTGATATACATATACATATATCCAATAAAAGCATGGCAATGTTTAGCTTTATGGCCTTTGCCAATGATGTTATAGGCGTCATTCATGATGTTAAGAATGAGTCAGGGGAAACAACTATCCCAGCTGACAAGGCAAAAATGAAAGGGAAGCAGTCGCAAGGCGAAACTGAAACAACCCTAACATACACAAAGCTTAACAATTACTGTCTTCTACTATACGGATGAAAAACAGATATATACACTCTTATAAAGTTAGGCTATATCTAGATATTCTAATGCCACTAAGGTCAACATCAAATTAATTTTTAATGCAAAACCTGTTAAATTAGTTTGAAGCATAAAGACGCATTCAAACACCGACTTGAATAGTATAGTTCAAATTGCCGTTTTGAAACCACAATTAAATTTAGTTCTGAATCAATAAAGTGTTCTAGGTCTACTAATCTATTGATGTTTAAAAAACAGATATCAAAACATTACCAATACAATTCACAGTTTATCATAAGTGATGCAAAAATGCACAAATGCAACTCATTAATTAGTTATATAATTAAAGAAAAGGTGCAGTAAGGGAATGACGAACAGGCCTGCTTTACCGGCTTAGGGCCGGGCAGGCCTGGCTGAAGACGAAATTCTGTGGGCATCAGTTACCTCACCACAAATAACCATTGTTAATGCACTCGGCTGCCAATTGCTGATGAGATCAATTGCAATGTTAACAACGTCGGTAACATTTACTGGTTGTTTCACAGCCACATCATACTGCCACTTCAATTCAAATGTTTTTCTTTGACTCAAGTTAATATCGTCATCAGCAGATCCTTCAAAACCTGTTACATAGGCATACATTCCCCATGGTCTTCTGTGCATTGGACGGGTGAAATCTGCACCGTTGCCTGAATTATGTTCATTCAATCGTCGTCTTAGATTTTTTGTTTGCCCAATATAAGTTGTTGAGGTATATTTGGTGCTTATGAGCAAATATACATAGCCTGAAAGCTGTGTGGGCAAGGCTCTGTGAAAAGGATTAAAGACATGATAATTTTGATGAACTATTTGAGATGCAGCGTCGATATTAGCTAATGATGATCTTGAAATATTAGCCATTACCTCATCCATATATACATCCCAATGTGAATGGCGTTTTGCTAAATCTCGAATTGCTGTAATTGTGTCTTCAATTGAACCTACAAAAGTGATGTGCTCTAAACGCTGTACTCGTGATAAAACAACTAAGACTTGTTGTTTAAGCCATAAGCGATACTTACATATATTTAAGGAAACCTGAGTTGCAATTTGCGGAATAGTATCACCTAAAATTTTATGAATTGTAGCGGCAGTAAAGTGTTTTAAGGGGTACTGCATGCGTCTACCAATAAATTTACCTGTTAAATACTGTTTTCTTGAAAGCATGGGTCTTAAAATAATATTAGGAGAATTGTCAATTATATCAGGTGTTACTGTTCTGGTACCGGCAGGGGCAAAACGCACAGTCACGCTTTTTTCAATTACATTAAATGCCTGAATAACGCATAGCTGGCCTTGGGACCAACGGCGGGATGGATCATTATATGTAGCACGCATAACACCTTTTACATGTATCAATAAGGATTCGGGTTCTAGTACATGCCTACTTATTAATTTTGAGTAGAATTTGGTTGATGTTAACCATGTTAAACCGTTATCATTACTAATCTCATCTAAAGCTGTAGACATAAAATATTCTGATTCACTTAGAGTTGACTTCACATTATGTTGGTATTTTTCGATGGCTTCACACTCTGCTGCACGTTTTCCAAAAACCCGTAGAATAGAACAGTCTGCAATGTCATTCCAAGATCTTACAAATTTACAACAACTGCGCAATGATTGACAGATGAAATCTAAGTCTTTATCATTAATGCTAATGTTCCGTAATATATCCAAGCATTGTTGTAATGTTTCATCGGTTGCACTTCGAACATAATGTTGTAATTTCAGCACATGAAAATTAGTTATTAGTAGTGGACTAGTCCAAATAGGTAATCCTTGCACTGGTGGCAGCTGCTTATGATCACCTGTGCCTATGACTAAAATTCCACCCCAGGGACACTTGTTTTGCTTAATCCCCTGAAAAACTAAATTTATAACCTCATAAAGAGATGCATCAATTAGTCCGAATTCCTCGATGAAAATGACTTCTATTCTTTGCAAAACTGCTAAGCGAATTGGGTCAAATAATAAGCGTGACAGAGTCTGCTCAGCTAAAACATGAACACTAAGAAGACCATGTTTTTCAATGACTGTTAACGGTAATAGAAGGTGCAGATGACAACCCCCAAACTCTATTGACTTTTCAGCCGCTACACTTGTAATAATTGTATTTATATTACGCGAAATGCAGTATGCTAAAGCTGACTTTAAAATATGAGTTTTACCAGTACCAGGCGGACCAACAAGCAATTTACCGTGTGTAAAGGACGATTGCCCAAATCTGAATGAATCAATCGATTCTATTAAAATGTTTAATGCATTGCATTGTTCAGAATACGATTCATTGCTCTGTACTGGAGATTGCTTGATTTCAGGTACCCAATTGACTGCAAGATCGTTGAGCAAGTCTTGCTTAGATGGTAAATTATATATCTCTCCTTGCGCGATTAATACATCAGTAATAGCTTCTCTACGATCATTTAAAATGGTAATAACTTTTGTTTGTGCTTCATCGTGAATTGAGCGAAGCAAAACAGGTGGTGTTTCATCAAAAATAATTTCGTTATTTAATATACAATTCATTAAAATAGCATATGCACTTTTCAGATATCTGTCAAAATTTTTTGTACCCCCAGGAATAAACATTAGTTGCTCTAAAATGTATGATGTTAACAATTCATGCACACTTTTTTCTTTATTCAAAACATTAATTAAACCGCTAGTTTCAAAAGCTGCGGCAAGTGAACCCGATCTAAATAAATCTAGTTCAGTCACGAATGACCCCATCGATAATAATATATGAATTAAAAATCTTGAATGATTAAGAGGGCTAACAAGTGAGTACACAGGAACAGCCTTTGTAGACGTAATTTTAGATACAAAACGATCATAAATTTCCGGATCTTCAAAATTGCTTAAAACATTTACTAAATTACGTTTGCTAGGGCAATCACAACAATTGTTAACTAAAGTTAAAAAATCCCCAATAGCGTCTGATCTTAATTTGATAACATGACCTAAACCATCTACCCACGAACTGAGATGGTATTCTGCGTTTAGAAATCTCTCATGTCTAGAAATATTTTGTCCATGTAGGCGCTTTAATGGACAGGTTTCGCGAATAAACCAACTAAAATAATGACCTATTTTCGATACCAATAACAATTCTGGAGGCCTAAGACCAAACTGAGTGATGGTGTCTACAGTGTAGTTATATTTACTTCGGTCGCTCATAATTAATTTCTGAGAATCGGTAAAGCATCTCCATTGTTCTAAATTTAAGACGTCTTCACGAATTCGACATCCCTCAGATTTCTCATTTTGGGCAATATATCCATTTCTATCATTATTTCTATCAAAATTTTTAAATATTCTTGAAGGTCGGCATTCAAGTGGTGAAGTGCTAATATGGACGAACTCTGTATTTTTACATACGTATGGTAAATTGAATGACCACCAAATGCATTCTGTCAAACATAAAGATCTACCTTTTGGCCTAGAGTCAGACTTACAAGATTCAGCAATTTTCACACCTGTTATTTTAATGTTTTTGATGCCCTCATTTTCAACCTCAACACCACACTCACCAGAGGCCTTAAACCTAACTTGCGCTCGTTCCTCTTCACCAGCAGCATATTTTGCAAGATAACGAGATGTAAAATACCTGTCACAAACTCTGATGTTACTGCTACTTTGTGTAAATAAAAATACATATGGGTTACAGGGACTGAAATGTTCACGTTTACTAGCAGGATAATAGTATTTCCCTGCAATTAAGGACTCATGGTATTTGTCAAAGTGCATGCTAGATTCTTCATAGTATTCATGTTGATATAAATTGCACTTTTGTAAAATATCCTTAGTCTCTTGGTCATGCTCGACGTCAATTTGTTCAAATCGGTAGTTAAATGGAAACTTACCATAATGGGGAACTCTACATACTTTGTCTCCGAACTTTCCAGTTTTCTTACAACAACGAAATTTAGCATTTTCGCAACTGTGTAATTGAAATCTCATGTTATCTTCATATTTGTTTATGTCATATTTTCCTTCATAAGGTGGTGCAAGGAAACCTGATTGTTCAAATAATTTACCCCATTTTAACAAGTCACCCGAATTGCCACATACTGCATTTTTAACCTGATCTGAATTTTTACCATCTTTAGTCCACACTAATGCGTGTATATGGGGTAGATTTCCCTGGCTATCTTGAAATTCATATCGATACCACACTTTTGTAACATTTCCTAGTGGCTTTTCACTCGATTTTTCTAAGTAATTCATAAAGTGCCGAGAGGCTCTCTCCCAGGCTAAAGTTATTTCTGTCATATTCGATTGAATTATCATTTTCTCATCCTCATTATTAAAATTATTTTCCCAAAAAAATTCTCGACTCTTAATTTTTGAAATATAATCTTGTTGAGCCTTATAAATTTGTCTTACACCTGGATGACTTTTTTGATTACAGGTTAAAGTGAGGAAAAATGTTGGTTCTTGTTGTGCAATTAAATTAGAAAGTTCATGAACAGATCTACGCGCATCTACTAAGTCAAATGGAAGACTGGCTTCCTGTGCACCAACGTCAGCTACGTTTTTACCTTGCGTAATCTCATCAAATCCACGTCTCAACACGATTTTAGGTGTTGTATGTTCCATGTTTAAATTAAACAAAGAATCAAAGGCGAACTGTATGTAACGTGGATCAGTCGATGTCAACAGCTCACCATTTGCAAGTCTACATTTTAGCATTTCGCTCAAACTGGCGAAACCTAACTCTTTATTGTTAGCAGTCCAAAGCGGCTTAGGTATTGCCCCTGTGATAGAACCATCAGGTTCCATGTTGTAAAATATTGAGGGGAACAGCATGGCCTCAGGATAAACTAAGGGAATACTTTGACCTAAATTTTTAGAAACAATATTTTGGAAAAACCGCTTAGTTTTGACAGTTGGATCAAATTTTCTTCTTTTCATAGTAAATAATGCTAAATTATGATTTAAAAGATAATGTCCTCCAATATATTTGCCATCGTCAGTTGTTTTTTCAAAGACAGGCGGAGCACCAGCATTTGATTGAATAGGCTCTTCATCTTCGTCTTCGTCTGGACTATCAATAATGCCACCAAACGTTAAAAATTCATCGGTATGGATATTTCGATTGTCTATTATTTCACTTTGCTCAGGCACATTTGCAGTGTTGATTTGTGTGACACGACCTACATTAGCAGTGGGGGGTATAAAAGCATATTCTTCACTTGCGATTTTGTCACAAATTAAATTACTGTGGAACTTGCAAAGGTGAGCTTGACATTGTATGTTTGGGCAAGATAAATTGGGAACACGAGTACACTTTCTCAAAGAATTGTTTGAATTAAATTGTGTATTCAACTCATTATCCCAAGCACAAACCTTACTGGTATTTTTTGAAGATCGTGTTAAAAAACTTTTATGAACACGACATTTAATTTTGGTTTGTCCGCCAATATATGAAAAGTAATCATTATAGATTTTTTCAAAATTGATATGTTCACGTTGTTGATAGATTAGAATTTTCCAATTATTACGGCACTTAGATATAACATCAAAATGACAACGTTTAAAACGAACGCTGTTTGAATCAATGCAATGAAATTTAGTCACATAGTCCCCATGGTATTTAATTAGTTTTCTAGTATAGAAACTAGCATTACATGCTATACTCACTAATTTAAACTCAGACTCATTGATTGTTAGGGTCGTTTTCAAAGGTTGACTATGTCTAGAAGTTGAATCAGAGTCATTATTGTACAAGCAGAAATATTTAGAATTTAAGTCAACATTACAAATTTCATTTTCAATATATTGAGACCTTTGCATTTCTGCTACATGTACGCATGGCAATCCACTGAGTAAATAACCAAAATTGCTGAATGCATTAAGGTTTCTTGTGGAATTAAATGCATGCGTTTCTAACCGGTTTCGTAATTGTCTTGTACTAATATTAGGTATTCTGCATAAGCGGGATCTTAGCTTACTAATTGAATAAATGTATATCAGCATGCAATGAACCCAAGAGTCTAGAGCGTTTATCTGATTTTGATCCATGTGAATAATTTCATTTAGATAAAAGCAAAATATAAACGAATGTATAAAAAATACTAGTGAAAACTTCGGTAAATTTTTAATAGCAAAAGGGATTTTCCCGAAGCCAGAGTGCAAAAATAAGCTTAAGCTTTGAACAGGAAAATTGAGTTTCAATCTATTTTCATTATTATTTTGCGGTTGGTTGTTACCTTGCAATACTCTTGCATCAACAGATATTTCAGCTTTGGTTTGATTAACTGAAACATTTACAGCATCTACAAGAGGAATAAATGATGCAGGCTCTAAGCAATTCTTAACTTTTTCTTCATCAGTTTTTACAGATCGAATTGAACTGATGGTATCATTTTTTAAATTCTCAATATACTCCTGTACTTCTTCACCTTGATTTAATACACAGTCTGGTCTGTTTTTTGCTATTAAATGCTCCGATTTCCACATCAGCAAAGATTTCTTATTATCAAGTTTTGGTTCTGTCGACAACGAAAATGAGCTCATCCCAGCTGAACCACCTCTTTCTTCTAAAAGCTTATAGCTATTACTGGACTGACCTATCTTTCCAGGATGTAATATGTGAGGATGAATGACAGCACTACCGAAGCGATCAGAAAACGGAGAAGGCGTTGTCCCTAATGCTTCATTTTTAGGCAGATGAACATATTCTAAGCTAGAGCCTTTCTTATGATTCTTGCAAGTTAACAAGCAAAGGCCCAATTCATCATTAATTGCGACACTAGGCAATACTGGGATTTTATCTAAGAGTTTATATGATGTTTCTAAGAAATCCTCACGAATGCCAGTAAAAAATTCATCAAAATTTGAATTGCAAGATTGAAAAGAATTGTCTATGCAGGGCAAAAAGTGATTAAAGGGAATATAGCCAACATTTTCTATATGTTCGTGACAGCCCCAAGGACACTTAACTGATCTAAAAGCATATTTGTCCAAAGCTAATTCAAGATTTTTCAAATCATATGATTTAATAAGGTTGTTATATTCTTGAATATTGTTTGTTTGGTCAAAGAAAATGCAATCAGTTTGAAATTGTGTTCGAATATTTTCTTCTAAACTATAGGTACAATGCTCCCATTGTAATCGTAAAGTTTTCGGCAAACATTTCCATATGGCAATAATTGAGTTACTGCTTTTGTTTTTAAATATGTTTGTATATATTACAGATGGCCATGCAAAAGACCAACATTTTATGTTTGGCACAAATTTCATTTGCGAATACTGTATGCATAAATCACATAACCTCAGGTTTATGTTGTCTCTTTTTAAAATGTTTGAGTCAAATGCAAATGATTTGTGAAAATAAACGTTTTGAAAGTTACTAATATAGCTTAGTTCTACTTGAGAACGTTTGCATCCATCACATGCTATAATATGTAAATCAACAGAAGATACAGTATCATTATGATGAACTACAACCTGGTTTGTCTGTTGATTAAAGATGGAGGTTGTGTTTTCATCGTGATTATTAATGGCATTTGACGCTGGTGTTACATTTCCGTTGCGTGAGCACCTTTTACATATTCCATCTTTGCTTATAAATAAGCCACATCTGCATTTCGCACGTTTACCATAAATTGGCATAACTATATATACACTATCTAAATTATGAAACTTCAGACATCTTAAAATGCTCTAAGATAATAATAATATTAAGGAAAAAGAAAGTATTAAGTTTAATTTCTCCTAAGTGCAAATCAGGAGTCAGTGTATAGACTTATAATAAAATATCAATAGTGGAAGCTTACATTTTGTGCTATGTTTGAAACTTTGCAATAAGTACAAATGTGGGAAAGATTGTCTATCCTGCCAATGCTTATGTTAAATGAATATTTCAGTAACCGTCATACAACTCTAACTAACATTTAAAAACCATACTAGAAACTATATCATTCATTCCACTAAATGATTTAATGTAAACCTACAGCATTGAAAAACACTAAGTCATTATTTCTTAGAATAAATAATCGTTAAGATGCAAAAAATTTAAATGTTGATACGCTATATCCTCTAACATTTGTTGTTGTTTTTGTAATGAATTTCTAGGTTATTTGCATAATAATTAGCGAAGAAATTTGATAATGATCAGCACTAATTATCGTTCCAAAAATTAAGCAACCGCATTATGGTATCTAATTAACGCACTGCTGTGATTAATTAATAAGACAAAGTAATTAACATGCAAGTTAATTACCACCACGTCCTCCTCCCGCAATTTCCAATAGGTGTCAATCTAGCAGCATGATAAACTTTCAAACAGATATAGAATCCATTGAAACAACTCTTTCCCTAGACAAAACATCTCTTGATAATGTAAGTAATTTTTAATTTGAATCGAATTATTGCTTTTTTTTCAGATACTCAGTACTGTTGAAGATGACTGTGAAGAGGCAATATCTTATAATTTCGACCATCGCCTGGATGCAATACTACTAAAAGTAAAAAAGGCATCAATTACAAGGCTCACTAAAGCGGCTAATTCCGTTGCAAAACGCCGAGTTGTAGAGGTGCATTACGATAAGATGATGACTTTGGCGTATGTCATATACTCATTATTACAATTTTAATTTTATTTTCAGTGAACTGGAAACTGGCAAATGTTTTATAATTTTTATAGTATCAGTATCAAAGGGCGTCTCTATTGTTGAACCAATGGGAACATCTTCCAAGTTTATGGGCGTTCCCATTCTGAAAAATTTTGCTAAATTAGTTCCCATTTTATTCGACATGGAATCCATCCCATAAATGCCTGTCAAGCTAAAGGCTACTGATGAATTCTTATATTTTTGTGAAGTATGCATTTTGAGTTAAATATTTTCATAATTTTACTTCATTAAATACAATCATATTAATTCAATTATTTTTTAACAATTTTTATTCTATTAATTTTTAGCAAATCCAAAATGGCGAACTTAAAATCATAGCTTGTAATTCACTAATGGCCTGCGAAGGCACCCTATGTGATGGCCAGGAAGATCAGTGTAACAGTTGTGTTAAAGCACATGGTGAAAAATGGTTGCTTAAAGTATTTTTTAAGTGTCCAAGATTTGGGAAACATATGTTAAGCTTCAATGGCCGTTTGCTAACTGAGCAATTAGTTAGCCATGAGACAAGAAACGTAAGGATTTCCTATAATATTAATATTTATTATTCTTTAGATCAACATCTCAAATATAAATGTTCACGGGATTAGACAATATTTAAGAAATATTAAATCTAAATGGACAGTTTATGGATGGACAAAGGGGGTCATTGGGGATACCAGCTCAACAATCAACAATATCAACATTGTTGGAATGTGGCCACATTGCAATGAATTCAGCAAATATTCGCAGGACCAATCTTCTGCAATTACTGTGGATGTGCACATACCAGAGCACATTCTGCAAAATCAAAGACGAACAACGTACGATCCATCCAATGTGCCATCCACAAGTTGATATAATTAAATGCACTGTTATACCTATATTTCAAATACATTTTTGATCTTTAATTTATTTCAAAATTTTCTAATGCAATTTCTGCGTATTTGGGATACCAGTGCAATTATAAGCAAAATCATGTTTACATTTTCTATAAATCTTCTCAATTTATGAAAGTCCAATGTTAGGATGAAAGCTATTTACAAATTTGGGTCAGTATTGTGATTATTTCAGGAAACAAAATTGTGGTTATAGCAATAATCTGTCAATTATGTAAAATATATTGTCCTGATTGATCTAATATTTTCAACATGTCGTATTTTGAGAAACAATATCTTTATTCCAAATATATCCTTATACTTACCTTCAATATGTTGTCAATTTATTGAAAAGCTAAACATCACTTCACTTAGTTTTATTTATGTAACTATAACTATATACCAATATAGAAAATTACATTTTGCATTAACATTCGTATTAAGATAATGAATAGAAGTCCAGATATTGACTCTCTGTTGTGGCCAACTGCTATTTGCAATTCAAATGCAAAGCTATAATTTAGGAAATACTTAACAGCTGAAAATAACATAATCTTGACATTTCTACATTAGTAATGCCGTGACAAATCATCATGTAGAACTTTACTTATTTTTAAATATTTCATTTTATTACTTGCTCTCAGTTTAATTTTATCTGATCTTTCTGGGAATATTCAATTGCTTAGTGATTACCCTTGCTGGAATGCCAAAACTGTTTCTTTCTGAATGAACGATCGTGATAAATTCAAAGAAATGTATTCCATTTACAAAAATTTATCAAAAATTGATAATTTCAGTTTTAGCTACTTCAATTATTGTATATTCTTTAGAAAATTAATGATTATTTATAGATACTATGTAGTTCTCTAAAAATATTATCATTAATTATTTATAATTTCGATTATATGGATGGTTTCAACAAATTTTTAAGTATGGAACATTTAAAGTATGCATCATATTGAATTTGATTTTCCATGCAATATTTAAATAAATTCTTATGCTTTGTTCTCAAAGAAGTTTTTAATAGTCGCTATTTGCAATCCCAAACTTTTGGGGAACTATATTTATTTTCAAAATATAAAACATTTTTAATATAATATACATTGGTATTATATGCTACTAAGTTTTAAGTTTGCAACAATGGTGATTTCAAAGTTTTTCTGAATGCCCAACAAAATGACATACTCTTAAAAAAATCATTTGAATGATCAATTTACTTCTTCTCAAAACTTATCTGAAAACAGCTTAAACATTTTACTTTTACGGAATGCATTAAAATACCAATAAATATGTTGAATTATGTTATTTTACATTTGCAGTATCCCATGGATGAGCAGTAAATATATCTAATGAATTTAATATATTACATTTGGATTCTTAAAGCTACTCTACATATTCGAATCACACGAATTTATATGCCAACGACATATATCAGTTCAACTATTGCTATTGGAATACACAGTTCTTTTATAATAATCAATGAAGAAGAAAATACAGTTCTTGACATACTATTAAGTGCTTAACACTTTATTTGAATATTAATTGTATGTACAAAGGATGTTAAAAATATATATTATTATTATAAATATAAATTATTATTATTTTTTTTTAATAAAGAAAAAGTTAGTATTAAGGAAATTTATAAACTTAATAAATATTAAAATTCAATATAATCATTGTTTAATATTAAGGAAAAGCCTCTTGAATTTCTTTACAATCTCAACTATCTTATTTACATCATCTTCCCTCCATTATATTGACAGGGTAGAAATCTGCAAAATATCGTTTCAAAAAATATCATGTACAGCGATTATTACTTGTTTGAACTGCTAGACATTGACATATAAGTTTAGCTTATAATTTTTTCGACTATCAACGAAATTTAATTCTATTCATCATTGCTCATGTAAATCAAATAATTCAAATATAAGATTTGAAGATACATTTTTTTTTGAATTTTTGCTTATTATGTTACTACAAGTCTCATCCTTACCCGACTATGTTAAAATTCTATAGAAATATTTGACAAATAGCTACTATCAAATTTTGACTATTTTAAAAGCAGTTGTTAACATTTAGTCCAAAGTTAGTCATTTCCTGTTGCATATATCAGCTTGTATTAGCATCAATTATTTATGTATTACTTTCGAAAGTATTTCATCAAAATTTCACTTTTATTCTAAAACCAATCATGTTTAACTCTAATTTTTCACGCTTCAGAGGTTATATATTGCTGACTTCAATTTCATTCTGTTTGTTTTTAGTTTTACTTCCTATAGTAAGACGGAGCAAAAATAGAAATTATTAACTTCATTCATTCACATTATATGAATGCCATAACGATAGTATTTTGTAAACATAAACTTCGATGAAATAACAAAATATTAAATGTCGTATAAAATGATATTGAAATATTCATTCTATATGATTATTTCTTTTAATATATACTTTTAATATAATCACATTATGCACATTCACAAAAATTTTGCATTCGACACTTTACTATTTGATCGTATATTGGTTTTAAATTGGTCATTCAGCTATGTAGAATTTCAAAACAATGAAGACATTTCTTCATACAATAATATCCACAAAAGTCTTAATAAACTTTTAATATCATTCCAGCGTTCAACAGCTAAATAATGGTTTACTAATTTAAATTTGTCCTAGCGCTGACAATGTATAAATTCATGGAAGTTCTAAGCAGCCTAATAAAAAATAATATTTAAAGTTTATAACTACAAAAACTTTTTGCTGATTGTGTGTTGGAATGCAATACATTGACGAAAACATTTATATATTAATAAAAGATTTTCAGTATATATATGAATTGCCAGTTCTTAATTACCATGCATACATTGTACTCATCTTAGTTAGCCCATATTGTACCCTTTGAGAGATATGTAGAACTGCCTTCTGTAGATTTACAATTACTACTATATATTTCAATTAGTCATTCATTATATTATCCCGCATCCTTCACTGACACAACCTTGTCTGATTTTTGCAAAGTAATGTCCTTTTAAGCACTAAACAGAAACCTTTACGAATGGTTGCAAAATGTTGGTAATATGACTCCATATTCATTAGGTATACTTAAGTTATTTTAAATCATAAAGCTAATATTTCGTAAAATTTGATTAAAGAATACATGTTATATTTACAACAAATAATAAATAAACTATATGGATGCATTTAGTAATGAAGAACTTTCTCATTTCATTTGAAAAATTTTTTGGAATCTTCTCTAAATTATTGCTTAATATATTTGCCTTTAATTAACATTATTACTCTAACGCGGAGAAAAATCTAATTTTTTGAATGTATTAATTATTAATATCAAACTACACTTTTCAATTTAATATCACTTAGTAATTTAATTACCACTATCAATCTTCCTATAATAATCGCATGAAATTCAACACAATATCCGTATGATATACAGCCATTATCAAAACCATTGCGATATATATATACTTTTCAATTTGTCAAATACCTTACAAGCTATGTACTTATAGCGATTATTGACTTCAATATTAAAAAATAAGAAGTTTCATAATATAGCATATAAATATACCATTAATAGGGTACCACCCCGCTTAAATAAAATCCTTAATATTTTACGGAAGATAATTTTCACAATTCTTAATAGACCTTAATGTATATTCCTAATATAAATCAATTTGCTTATGTATATATATATATATATATGTTCCGAAAATATCAACTTTAGATTAATCAAAATGATTATTAACAATTTATGGAAGATGCATCAATATACTGCTTAATAAATATATTATAAGCCAAAACTAATAATTTCGCAACTAAATTTGCATAAATTTTGTTTAGAATTTATCGAAATGTGACTTTATAGTATCATTTATTAAGATTTATTTATAATCCGAAACTGAAAAAACTGTTATAATTGAATAGATTTGAAAAATAAATTCATCTCCTTAATAACAATATAAAATATTACTTAGTATAACTATTAAATATTTATTAATTTTCGGTATTTGTTTAAGGATTTTATAAAACTATATTTCAGACGATCATTAAATATTTCCCCGATTTTAATCTTTCCTTATATTATTGAAATAAATTAGCTTTAATTATAACTATAAAATGTTTATTTTTCGTAAAAAAATTCTATTTTACACTGTATAATTGATTTATATTCATTACATTTTAAATAAATCATTTTCGGAAATTTTGCAAGTCATCTAAACAAATTTATTAATGCTACAGACATGTTTTGTTGCTATTGCGACGGCATTCCATTCTAGACTAAATGCAACATGTTGTAAAGGATGGATTTCCCACAATTTTTGCAAGTCATGTAAACAGCTTTCTCTATCATGCTAAATTCTTTGCAATCAGCGATACAAGACAAGGAAATGGTTATCAAAGATGGAAATATATACTTTTAGAATATTTATGACATTCCTATATGCTGCTGAATATATTTCTGAAAGACTCTTTTGGAATTTTTATGAAATTACGAAGAACATGACAACTTTCACAATTTCTACTGTAAAAGTATTGAAGTTTACTGACTCTATTTCTTAGTATTATGTTTTCAAAGAACAAAAACTACGAAAATCTACCATTTTACTCAGAAAATTACTTTGCTGCTTAAGAAAATTCCGAGCTTTACTATGAAGATTCGAAAATTTTGTAAAAATTGAAAATTTCAAAGTCATGTAGCTACCTCACTTTTTGCATAACCTTCTCAATGTTGGTGATTATATATAGATACTACATAGTTCTCTATAAATATGGTCATTATTTCTAACTTCGTCTGAATGGGAAGCCTCA
>CABFPE010001210.1:0-22576 GCA_900660155.1 Hofstenia miamia | reverse complement strand
TCATTATTGGCTTAGAAATGTTTCCCTTGAATTCATTGTAAACTGATGGTTTTTTCTTCATACAGCCCAATGTAATACTAATTGCCCAATTTGTTTGTATTTCAAATTTTCTAAGATATAGTGTGTATCAATTCCTGTATATAATATGCAAGGACAATTTAGATGACTTAAGAATAAAGCATGAATAAGCTGAATTTTTGCATTAATACTTAGAAGGTGAGAAAAATTACTTATTGCTGTAATTACAACTGCCATTTTTTATTATGCTATCTAATTTCTCATTGACAAAATCTAGCGAAATTTTCTTAGCTTATAAAAAAGCAAGAAACTTATCAAATATTGAAAATCTTTTAATAAATATATTAAAAATGAATGCAAAATCCTGCAATCACAAACTTCTGGGGAATGGTCTATCATGTCAAAATATATTGGAAAATAATGCTGTGATAGACACTCCCGGCCGGCAAGCGGCTCCGTGTCACAGCTTTCAACAGCCAAAGAGGCACATCACCCAGATTTCGCCGTGAATGCCGCTTTTCCTTTCATTGAGAAAGTTGTATAGATTTACAATAATTGCATGTATATCATTGGAATGATGTAGTTTTACAATAATCATATTTAGTCGATTCATAAAATTATATTGATTGCAAATCTTATCAAACCATATTATAAAATATATGTACTATATTTCAAATGTTTTAGAACTTATGTATAGTATGGCCAATATGAATTTTTTTGAGGTGCTATTATTGTAGAAAGAAATTACTAAATGAATTGCAATTATTTTATTATTGTTATCTCCATAGTGAATTTCACTTAGTTGGTATGATTCTATTACAACAACAAAATGGTTTAAATTACAAAATACAAAAGTTTAAATATTATATCTCTAATGAATTTCTGTGTGAAATGCCTTGTAATAATAGTTTAATAACAATACTTTTGTCAATATTATATTTATAAATCCTGTACACATTTAATCTATTATAATTAAATTAATATACATATTTGTGTAGGGACGTACAAATAAGCACCAACAGAGACTACACAGATAATTCAAATGTGATCACCATAGGCTAAGTTAGAATCCTATCAGCAATCTGTACCTTATCTACAGGAGTGCAGCTTCTGGTTTCATCTCTGTACATCTAAAGAGGTTGATTAATTAATAAGACGACAATGCAATTGCAATCTAATTAGTACACACTTATCTATGTAGGTTTTCAGCAGTTCTTAAAATTAGTTAGATTTGCGGTAAATTAATCATTGGGTAAATTTGAGGCAATTTCTCATCTAAAGAATCAGATTAAGGCTTAAACTTGGATATGTAAATGCTTATGTAAATTTCTACTTAATATTATGCATTACAACTAATGTAGGCATTATAGTTAAATATATTCACATAAAAATTATATATGCGTGTTTGCATAACTTTTGTAATATATACATTCTATAAATGTTAATTTGTATATATATATAACCAACCTGCAAAGTAGCCACTTTTCCTTTCATTGTAAAAGTTGTATATATTATAGCTTTGCGTGAATTATATCTATATACTATCATTTGAATAAAAGTCATGTATACATTAGTGTTTTATTCAAAATGTTGAATTATTTGAGATTAAGCATTTACTATGATCCACAAAGTTTTGGAAAAATCTTATGAAACCTAATATTTGGAATTACATTCGTCATTGAAATGCACATATAAATTCAATTCAGGTGTTTGGGACCCTCCACAAGATCGTAAGAAACATTACTATAGTTCAAATTTGTTAGAGCATTATGTATAGCTTTTAAATGACTGATTGCAATTAACTTAGAGGAAGTGATATCTCATCTGAAAATTTTTGATGCAAAGAACAAGATATTCTGTATAAATGTAATGTTTTAACATAAAAATGGTTTAAATTACAAAATATAAGAAGTTTTAGAAATTCTATTTTGAATATATATAATAAATCTTGTACACATTTTCAATATTTTTCAAAATATATGCTGTATAATTTAAGTTGATTGAAAAATTTGTGCAAAACATACTGAAATAATTGAATTCGATGTAAATCTGGTGGGTGAAGGTTTGAGGTCGAAATCCTCAGATGATCAATCAATGAGAATGATAAAATCCTAAAATATAGCTGAATATAAAGCTTTTCCACGTCACCCAAGAGGTAGCTTTCAGACGCGTTTTTTTTACCGTGGTATCGCCAATTGGTACAGATATATAGATACACATATTTTCATGATTTTTTTATTTGTTACTTGCAAATACAGATACATAAATACACATATTTGCTATACTGAAGGTATGGATCTATAAAAATTTAATTTTATGATTTTATTTGTTACTTGCAATTAATGAATATTGGTTTGGCTTAACTTTTATGCATATAGATTAATTTTTAGTTTGAATGCTTTAATGGCAGGATATATTTCACAATTTTTTTACACCTTAATTTCTGTTTGTAATATTTTGCTATGATTATATTGTCATAAGATAACATAGTTTTATTTATAACCTCAAGTGTCATTTTAGCTGAATTTATGCTATACATGTTTACGAGACGGCTTATTTTAAAATTGGAATATCAAGTAAATTATTTATATTTAAATTGTGCATGTAAATTATTTGAAAAATTTAATTGGTCCCTTTATAATTTGATCTCCACTTTTAAAGAACATTTTTATTTATGCTTTGTATTTTTATTGTGAAATTTTTATTTTTTATATTGACCTGCATGTATAATATATTTAGCACATTTTATTGCTGTGTAATATTTTTTTTAACATAATATATACAATATATAATACAAAATATAATATATTTCTATATTAAATATTGAATTTTTTTATCTGTATGTTGATTTTATACGTATTTCGATTATAATTTTTGCACATGAATTGTATTGTATTATTATTATTATTATTATTATTATTATTATTATTATTATTATTATTATTATTATTATTATTTGCATTTATTGTTATTATATTGCAAATTATTAAAATATTTGCATTTATTGTTATCATTATATTGCATATATATATATATATATATATGAATATGTGGTAACACAATGTTTTCATTTATCACATTTATTGATTTTCAAGATAAGATTACATATTCTTCAACATTAAAGAAATATTTCATTTATATACATTTATATATATATATATATATATATAACAGGACTTGACTTCCACCTAAATAGACAAAAACTTAGCTACAAATTCATTAGATCACAATATTAGTTTGCCCTGCTGCTTTCTTCATTAATCTCACTTTTTAAATGAAAGTGGTAACCAAAATAGATAACCAACAATACTCATCTTTGCTGTTGTTTCATTTGATCGTACATTTGTAATTCATTGTGATGGTATAGCTTTGCATGAAAAACTTAATCAACACATAATATACTTTGCTTACCGTAAATACNTATATATATATATATATATATATATATATATCTGTACTAATAAGCCCTATTCCACAGGACTTCACTTCCACCTAAATAGACAAAAACTTAGCTACATAGCATTCAAAATATATTATTCTGTTATATAATACTAACTCATAAGATCACAATAATTAGTTTGCCCTGCTGCTTTCTTCATTAATTTCACTTTTTAAATTAAAGTGGCAACCAGTATAGATAACAAGCAATACTCAACTTTGCTGTTGTTTCATTTGATCGTATATTTGTAATTCATTGTGATGGTATAGATTTGCTTAAAAAACTTAATCAACACAAAATATACTTTGCTTACTGTAAATACTTTAAATGAATTTCGCTTAGTTAATTATGTTAAGTGCTTTGTTTAAGAAGATAATTACCTTAAAAATTTAGTTACAACAAAATTGGTCATTGCAAGGTTAAAAATCTAAGCGATTCACCTATTCTGCATACGTCGCAGACCCTAGGCTCTCACTTATATTCTAACTGCAATTATAATCATCAAATTAAGCAGAGATATACATGCAGAAAAATTCCAAAATGCAAAATCATTTTTTTTCGATTTCGACAAGGGCGAACTGATTCCACTTTGGAGACATCATTCAAAGTGGGGAGAGGGATACACTGTGTGTATTGGTATTGCAGAAAAACAAAAACATATTCTGCTGTAGAATTTTAATAATTGAAAGCCTAGAGTGATATACATATACATATATCCAATAAAAGCATGGCAATGTTTAGCTTTATGGCCTTTGCCAATGATGTTATAGGCGTCATTCATGATGTTAAGAATGAGTCAGGGGAAACAACTATCCCAGCTGACAAGGCAAAAATGAAAGGGAAGCAGTCGCAAGGCGAAACTGAAACAACCCTAACATACACAAAGCTTAACAATTACTGTCTTCTACTATACGGATGAAAAACAGATATATACACTCTTATAAAGTTAGGCTATCTCTAGATATTCTAATGCCACTAAGGTCAACATCAAATTAATTTTTAATGCAAAACCTGTTAAATTAGTTTGAAGCATAAAGACGCATTCAAACACCGACTTGAATAGTATAGTTCAAATTGCCGTTTTGAAACCACAATTAAATTTAGTTCTGAATCAATAAAGTGTTCTAGGTCTACTAATCTATTGATGTTTAAAAAACAGATATCAAAACATTACCAATACAATTCACAGTTTATCATAAGTGATGCAAAAATGCACAAATGCAACTCATTAATTAGTTATATAATTAAAGAAAAGGTGCAGTAAGGGAATGACGAACAGGCCTGCTTTACCGGCTTAGGGCCGGGCAGGCCTGGCTGAAGACGAAATTCTGTGGGCATCAGTTACCTCACCACAAATAACCATTGTTAATGCACTCGGCTGCCAATTGCTGATGAGATCAATTGCAATGTTAACAACGTCGTTAACATTTACTGGTTGTTTCACAGCCACATCATACTGCCACTTCAATTCAAATGTTTTTCTTTGACTCAAGTTAATATCGTCATCAGCAGATCCTTCAAAACCTGTTACATAAGCATACATTCCCCATGGTCTTCTGTGCATTGGACGGGTGAAATCTGCACCGTTGCCTGAATTATGTTCATTCAATCGTCGTCTTAGATTTTTTGTTTGCCCAATATAAGTTGTTGAGGTATATTTGGTGCTTATGAGCAAATATACATAGCCTGAAAGCTGTGTGGGCAAGGCTCTGTGAAAAGGATTAAAGACATGATAATTTTGATGAACTATTTGAGATGCAGCGTCGATATTAGCTAATGATGATCTTGAAATATTAGCCATTACCTCATCCATATATACATCCCAATGTGAATGGCGTTTTGCTAAATCTCGAATTGCTGTAATTGTGTCTTCAATTGAACCTACAAAAGTGATGTGCTCTAAACGCTGTACTCGTGATAAAACAACTAAGACTTGTTGTTTAAGCCATAAGCGATACTTACATATATTTAAGGAAACCTGAGTTGCAATTTGCGGAATAGTATCACCTAAAATTTTATGAATTGTAGCGGCAGTAAAGTGTTTTAAGGGGTACTGCATGCGTCTACCAATAAATTTACCTGTTAAATACTGTTTTCTTGAAAGCATGGGTCTTAAAATAATATTAGGAGAATTGTCAATTATATCAGGTGTTACTGTTCTGGTACCGGCAGGGGCAAAACGCACAGTCACGCTTTTTTCAATTACATTAAATGCCTGAATAACGCATAGCTGGCCTTGGGACCAACGGCGGGATGGATCATTATATGTAGCACGCATAACACCTTTTACATGTATCAATAAGGATTCGGGTTCTAGTACATGCCTATTTATTAATTTTGAGTAGAATTTGGTTGATGTTAACCATGTTAAACCGTTATCATTACTAATCTCATCTAAAGCTGTAGACATAAAATATTCTGATTCACTTAGAGTTGACTTCACATTATGTTGGTATTTTTCGATGGCTTCACACTCTGCTGCACGTTTTCCAAAAACCCGTAGAATAGAACAGTCTGCAATGTCATTCCAAGATCTTACAAATTTACAACAACTGCGCAATGATTGACAGATGAAATCTAAGTCTTTATCATTAATGCTAATGTTCCGTAATATATCCAAGCATTGTTGTAATGTTTCATCGGTTGCACTTCGAACATAATGTTGTAATTTCAGCACATGAAAATTAGTTATTAGTAGTGGACTAGTCCAAATAGGTAATCCTTGCACTGGTGGCAGCTGCTTATGATCACCTGTGCCTATGACTAAAATTCCACCCCAGGGACACTTGTTTTGCTTAATCCCCTGAAAAACTAAATTTATAACCTCATAAAGAGATGCATCAATTAGTCCGAATTCCTCGATGAAAATGACTTCTATTCTTTGCAAAACTGCTAAGCGAATTGGGTCAAATAATAAGCGTGACAGAGTCTGCTCAGCTAAAACATGAACACTAAGAAGACCATGTTTTTCAATGACTGTTAACGGTAATAGAAGGTGCAGATGACAACCCCCAAACTCTATTGACTTTTCAGCCGCTACACTTGTAATAATTGTATTTATATTACGCGAAATGCAGTATGCTAAAGCTGACTTTAAAATATGAGTTTTACCAGTACCAGGCGGACCAACAAGCAATTTACCGTGTGTAAAGGACGATTGCCCAAATCTGAATGAATCAATCGATTCTATTAAAATGTTTAATGCATTGCATTGTTCAGAATACGATTCATTGCTCTGTACTGGAGATTGCTTGATTTCAGGTACCCAATTGACTGCAAGATCGTTGAGCAAGTCTTGCTTAGATGGTAAATTATATATCTCTCCTTGCGCGATTAATACATCAGTAATAGCTTCTCTACGATCATTTAAAATGGTAATAACTTTTGTTTGTGCTTCATCGTGAATTGAGCGAAGCAAAACAGGTGGTGTTTCATCAAAAATAATTTCGTTATTTAATATACAATTCATTAAAATAGCATATGCACTTTTCAGATATCTGTCAAAATTTTTTGTACCCCCAGGAATAAACATTAGTTGCTCTAAAATGTATGATGTTAACAATTCATGCACACTTTTTTCTTTATTCAAAACATTAATTAAACCGCTAGTTTCAAAAGCTGCGGCAAGTGAACCCGATCTAAATAAATCTAGTTCAGTCACGAATGACCCCATCGATAATAATATATGAATTAAAAATCTTGAATGATTAAGAGGGCTAACAAGTGAGTACACAGGAACAGCCTTTGTAGACGTAATTTTAGATACAAAACGATCATAAATTTCCGGATCTTCAAAATTGCTTAAAACATTTACTAAATTACGTTTGCTAGGGCAATCACAACAATTGTTAACTAAAGTTAAAAAATCCCCAATAGCGTCTGATCTTAATTTGATAACATGACCTAAACCATCTACCCACGAACTGAGATGGTATTCTGCGTTTAGAAATCTCTCATGTCTAGAAATATTTTGTCCATGTAGGCGCTTTAATGGACAGGTTTCGCGAATAAACCAACTAAAATAATGACCTATTTTCGATACCAATAACAATTCTGGAGGCCTAAGACCAAACTGAGTGATGGTGTCTACAGTGTAGTTATATTTACTTCGGTCGCTCATAATTAATTTCTGAGAATCGGTAAAGCATCTCCATTGTTCTAAATTTAAGACGTCTTCACGAATTCGACATCCCTCAGATTTCTCATTTTGGGCAATATATCCATTTCTATCATTATTTCTATCAAAATTTTTAAATATTCTTGAAGGTCGGCATTCAAGTGGTGAAGTGCTAATATGGACGAACTCTGTATTTTTACATACGTATGGTAAATTGAATGACCACCAAATGCATTCTGTCAAACATAAAGATCTACCTTTTGGCCTAGAGTCAGACTTACAAGATTCAGCAATTTTCACACCTGTTATTTTAATGTTTTTGATGCCCTCATTTTCAACCTCAACACCACACTCACCAGAGGCCTTAAACCTAACTTGCGCTCGTTCCTCTTCACCAGCAGCATATTTTGCAAGATAACGAGATGTAAAATACCTGTCACAAACTCTGATGTTACTGCTACTTTGTGTAAATAAAAATACATATGGGTTACAGGGACTGAAATGTTCACGTTTACTAGCAGGATAATAGTATTTCCCTGCAATTAAGGACTCATGGTATTTGTCAAAGTGCATGCTAGATTCTTCATAGTATTCATGTTGATATAAATTGCACTTTTGTAAAATATCCTTAGTCTCTTGGTCATGCTCGACGTCAATTTGTTCAAATCGGTAGTTAAATGGAAACTTACCATAATGGGGAACTCTACATACTTTGTCTCCGAACTTTCCAGTTTTCTTACAACAACGAAATTTAGCATTTTCGCAACTGTGTAATTGAAATCTCATGTTATCTTCATATTTGTTTATGTCATATTTACCTTCATAAGGTGGTGCAAGGAAACCTGATTGTTCAAATAATTTACCCCATTTTAACAAGTCACCCGAATTGCCACATACTGCATTTTTAACCTGATCTGAATTTTTACCATCTTTAGTCCACACTAATGCGTGTATATGGGGTAGATTTCCCTGGCTATCTTGAAATTCATATCGATACCACACTTTTGTAACATTTCCTAGTGGCTTTTCACTCGATTTTTCTAAGTAATTCATAAAGTGCCGAGAGGCTCTCTCCCAGGCTAAAGTTATTTCTGTCATATTCGATTGAATTATCATTTTCTCATCCTCATTATTAAAATTATTTTCCCAAAAAAATTCTCGACTCTTAATTTTTGAAATATAATCTTGTTGAGCCTTATAAATTTGTCTTACACCTGGATGACTTTTTTGATTACAGGTTAAAGTGAGGAAAAATGTTGGTTCTTGTTGTGCAATTAAATTAGAAAGTTCATGAACAGATCTACGCGCATCTACTAAGTCAAATGGAAGACTGGCTTCCTGTGCACCAACGTCAGCTACGTTTTTACCTTGCGTAATCTCATCAAATCCACGTCTCAACACGATTTTAGGTGTTGTATGTTCCATGTTTAAATTAAACAAAGAATCAAAGGCGAACTGTATGTAACGTGGATCAGTCGATGTCAACAGCTCACCATTTGCAAGTCTACATTTTAGCATTTCGCTCAAACTGGCGAAACCTAACTCTTTATTGTTAGCAGTCCAAAGCGGCTTAGGTATTGCCCCTGTGATAGAACCATCAGGTTCCATGTTGTAAAATATTGAGGGGAACAGCATGGCCTCAGGATAAACTAAGGGAATACTTTGACCTAAATTTTTAGAAACAATATTTTGGAAAAACCGCTTAGTTTTGACAGTTGGATCAAATTTTCTTCTTTTCATAGTAAATAATGCTAAATTATGATTTAAAAGATAATGTCCTCCAATATATTTGCCATCGTCAGTTGTTTTTTCAAAGACAGGCGGAGCACCAGCATTTGATTGAATAGGCTCTTCATCTTCGTCTTCGTCTGGACTATCAATAATGCCACCAAACGTTAAAAATTCATCGGTATGGATATTTCGATTGTCTATTATTTCACTTTGCTCAGGCACATTTGCAGTGTTGATTTGTGTGACACGACCTACATTAGCAGTGGGGGGTATAAAAGCATATTCTTCACTTGCGATTTTGTCACAAATTAAATTACTGTGGAACTTGCAAAGGTGAGCTTGACATTGTATGTTTGGGCAAGATAAATTGGGAACACGAGTACACTTTCTCAAAGAATTGTTTGAATTAAATTGTGTATTCAACTCATTATCCCAAGCACAAACCTTACTGGTATTTTTTGAAGATCGTGTTAAAAAACTTTTATGAACACGACATTTAATTTTGGTTTGTCCGCCAATATATGAAAAGTAATCATTATAGATTTTTTCAAAATTGATATGTTCACGTTGTTGATAGATTAGAATTTTCCAATTATTACGGCACTTAGATATAACATCAAAATGACAACGTTTAAAACGAACGCTGTTTGAATCAATGCAATGAAATTTAGTCACATAGTCCCCATGGTATTTAATTAGTTTTCTAGTATAGAAACTAGCATTACATGCTATACTCACTAATTTAAACTCAGACTCATTGATTGTTAGGGTCGTTTTCAAAGGTTGACTATGTCTAGAAGTTGAATCAGAGTCATTATTGTACAAGCAGAAATATTTAGAATTTAAGTCAACATTACAAATTTCATTTTCAATATATTGAGACCTTTGCATTTCTGCTACATGTACGCATGGCAATCCACTGAGTAAATAACCAAAATTGCTGAATGCATTAAGGTTTCTTGTGGAATTAAATGCATGCGTTTCTAACCGGTTTCGTAATTGTCTTGTACTAATATTTGGAATTCTGCATAAGCGGGATCTTAGCTTACTAATTGAATAAATGTATATCAGCATGCAATGAACCCAAGAGTCTAGAGCGTTTATCTGATTTTGATCCATGTGAATAATTTCATTTAGATAAAAGCAAAATATAAACGAATGTATAAAAAATACTAGTGAAAACTTCGGTAAATTTTTAATAGCAAAAGGGATTTGCCCGAAGCCAGAGTGCAAAAATAAGCTTAAGCTTTGAACAGGAAAATTGAGTTTCAATCTATTTTCATTATTATTTTGCGGTGGGTTGTCACCTTGCAATACTCTTGCATCAACAGATATTTCAGCTTTGGTTTGATTAACTGAAACATTTACAGCATCTACAAGAGGAATAAATGATGCAGGCTCTAAGCAATTCTTGACTTTTTCTTCATCAGTTTTAACAGATCGAATTGAACTGATGGTATCATTTTTTAAATTCTCAATATACTCCTGTACTTCTTCACCTTGATTTAATACACAGTCTGGTCTGTTTTTTGCTATTAAATGCTCCGATTTCCACATCAGCAAAGATTTCTTATTATCAAGTTTTGGTTCTGTCGACAACGAAAATGAGCTCATCCCAGTTGAACCGCCCCTTTCTTCTAAAAGCTTATAGCTATTACTGGACTGACCTATCTTTCCAGGATGTAACATGTGAGGATGAATGACAGCACTACCGAAGCGATCAGAAAACGGAGAAGGCGTTGTCCCTAATGCTTCATTTTTAGGCAGATGAACATATTCTAAGCTAGAGCCTTTCTTATGATTCTTGCAAGTTAACAAGCAAAGGCCCAATTCATCATTAATTGCGACACTAGGCAATACTGGGATTTTATCTAAGAGTTTATATGATGTTTCTAAGAAATCCTCACGAATGCCAGTAAAAAATTCATCAAAATTTGAATTGCAAGATTGAAAAGAATTGTCTATGCAGGGCAAAAAGTGATTAAAGGGAATATAGCCAACATTTTCTATATGTTCGTGACAGCCCCAAGGACACTTAACTGATCTAAAAGCATATTTGTCCAAAGCTAATTCAAGATTTTTCAAATCATATGATTTAATAAGGTTGTTATATTCTTGAATATTGTTTGTTTGGTCAAAGAAAATGCAATCAGTTTGAAATTGTGTTCGAATATTTTCTTCTAAACTATAGGTACAATGCTCCCATTGTAATCGTAAAGTTTTCGGCAAACATTTCCATATGGCAATAATTGAGTTACTGCTTTTGTTTTTAAACATGTTTGTATATAGCACAGATGGCCATGCCAAACACCACCATTTATTGTTTTTCACAAATTTCAATTGTGAATATCGCATGCATATAGCACATAAACTCAAATTGATATTACTTCTCTTTAAAACTTTTGAGTCAAATGCAAACGATTTGTGACAATAAAAATTTTGAAGGTTACTAATAGATGTTAGTTCGACATTCGAACGCTTGCAACCATCACATGATGTAATATTATGTAAATCAATAGAGGCTAAAGTATCGTTAAAACGATCTACAACCTGATTTGTCTGTTGATTTGAGATGGAGATTGTGTTTTCATCATAATTGTTATTCACATTTGACGCTGGTGTTATACTAACGTTGTTTGAACACTTTTTACACATTCCATCTTTGCTTATAAATAAGCCACATCTGCATTTCGCACGTTTACCATACATTGGCATAACTACTTACTCTAAATTATAAAACTTCAAACACTTAAAATGCCATTATTCAAATTTGCTTAAAATAATACTAAGTAATAATAATAGTAATGATAATAATAATAATAAAATAATAATAATAATGTAGGAAGAAAGCATATAATTTAGACAAGTTTCTTGAAATTGTACTAACTGCATATCATTTGTAGCTGTTATAAATACACTTCAATAACATAAGGTGGAAACTTACATTTTGCGTTTAGTTTGTAGCTGTACAATAAGTAAAAAGGTGGGAAGGATTTCGTGAACTAAAGATGTTTGAGTCAAACGAAATGAATTTTGGAAATAAACGTTTTTTAAGTTCAAAACTGATTGACATTCTACTTACAAAACAAAAGTAATAAACAAATATATCATTTTTAGGACTAATTGTATGTTACAATTGATTTATTGTAAATCTAAGTATTTGGAAAACTGTTGAATATATTTTGAATTATTTGTGAATACTCCAATTTCAATGTATTATTGGTTGGAAGTCAGTAGTTTTAGAAATACATAAAGGCCCAGATGCTCTTAAATAATTATCTGAATCATAAATAATATAAAAGTAGTTATCATATATCATTCGTACTCACAACAAATGTGTGCATTAAATTTGAAACATAAAATAAATGTTTAAGTTAATAAAAATAAAATGAAACAAATAAAGGAACATTACAACAAATGAAATGCATTTATGATTGAAGACCTTCGACACATAATTCTTTATCAAATCCGACATTATCTTCACACTTTACAAGATGATTCCAATAAGCAAATGAATATATTTTTTATGATCTATATTTGTCTACAAAAATATGGAAACCATACTACGTTTTTCACCCTATCTTTTTAATAGTCTTATTCAATTTGTAATATTGTTTTTCAATTAGCCCTGTAGCAAATTACATGTTTAACCGCTATATCCTCTAGCATTTATTTTTGTATTTACCATGAATTTCTTGATTATTTGCACACATATTCCCACAAGCTATTGTCCATTATCTAAAATACGTTGTTGTTTTTTTAATTAATTATTGTTGTAATTGTTAATAATTAGCGCCGAAATTTGGTAATTTGATCACTAATTAACTTCTCAAAATTAAGCAACCGCGTTACAATATCAAATTAACACACTGCCGTGATTATGACTAAAACTACCATTAATCATTAACGTGCAAGATAATTATCACCAATTACCACCCTATTCTTCCGGACTTTCCCATAAATGTCAAAAGCGGCATGATCAACTTTCCAACAGATATTGATTCCATTGAAACAAATCTTTTCCTGGACAAAACATCTCTTGATAATGTAAGTAATTTTGATTTCGAATCGAATTATTTCTTTTTTTAAGATTCTCAGTACTATTGAAGATGACTGTGAAGAGGCAATATCTTATAATTTCGATCATCGCCTGGATGCAATCCTACTAAAAGTAAAAAAGCCACCCATTAAAAGTCTTTCTAAAGCGGCTAATTCCATTGCAAAACGTCGAATTGTGGAGGCGCATTACGATAAGATGATGACCTTGGCGTATGTCATATACTCATTATTAGCATCCTAATTTTATTTTTATAGAACTGGAAACTGGCAAACGTTTTATAATTTTTACTGAAAATGAAAGCGAATTCCAAATGATTTTTGGTATGGCCGGAGTATAGGTATCAAAGGGCGTCACTATTTTTGAGCCAATGGGGACTTCTTCCAAGTTTATCGGCGTTCCCATTCTGAAAACTTTTGCTAAATTAGTCCCAATTTCATTCGACATGAAATGCATCCCACAAATACCTGTCAAGCTACAAGCTACTGATGAATATTTATATTTTTGTGAAGTATGCATTTTGAGTTAAATATTTTCATAATTTTACTTCATTAAATACAATCATATTAATTCAATTATTTTTTAACAATTTTTATTCTATTAATTTTTAGCAAATCCAAAATGGCGAACTTAAAATCATAGCATGTATTTCCCTAATTGCCTGCAAAGGCACACTATGTGATGGCCAGGAAGATCAGTGTAACAATTGTATTAAAGCACATGGTGAAAAATGGTTGCTCAAAATATTTTAGTGTCCAAGGTTTGGCAAACATATGTTGAGCTTCAATGGCCGTTTGCTAACTGAGCAATTAGTTAGCCATGAGACAAGAAACGTAAGGATTTCCTATAATGTTAATATTTATTATTTTTTAGATGAACATCTCAATTATAAATGTTCACCAGATTAGACAATATTTAAGGAATATTAAAGCTAAATGAACTGTTTATGGATGGACAAAGGGGGTTATTGGGGAGACAAGCTCAAACATAAAGAATATTAACATTGTTGGGATGTGGTCACATTGCAATGAATTCAGCAAATATTCGCAGGACCAATCTTCTGCAATTACTGTGGATGTGCACATACCAGAGCACATTTTGCAAAATCAAAGACGAATATCGTACAATTCATCCGATGTGCCATCTACAAGTTGATATAATTAAATGCACTTTTATACTTATATTTCAAATACATTCTTGATTTTTAATTTATTAAAGTTCAATTCTAAGAAACATAATGTATTCATTTTTTATCAATCTTATCAATATATGAAAGTACAATATTAGGATGAAAACCCTTTAGAAATTTGGGTCAGTACTATGATAATTTCAGGAAACAAAATTGTGTTTCTACCAATAATCTGTCAATTATGCAAAATATATTGTCCTCATTGATCTAATATTTTCAACATGGAATATTTCGAAAAACACTATCTTTATTCCAAATATATCCTTATACTTACCTTCAATATGTTGTCAATTTATTAATAAGCTAAACATCACTTTACTATGTTTTATTTATGTAACTATAAATATATACCAATATAGAAAATTACATTCTGCATTAACACTCGTATTAAGATAATGAAGAGAAGTCAAGATAATGACTTACTGTTGGGGCCAACTGCTTTTTGCAATTTATATGGAAAGGTATAATTTAGGAAGTACTTAACAGCTGAAAATAACATAATCTTGACATTTCTACATTTGTAATGCCGTAACAAATATTGTGTATAAAAATTTACTTATTTCATTTATTACTGGCTCCCATTTTAATTTTTATCTGATCTTTCTATGAATATTAAATTGCTTAGTGATCACCCTTGCTGGAATGTCAAAACTGTTTCTTTCTGAATGAAGGATCAGAGAAATGTATTCCACTTACAAAAATTTAGCAAACATTGATAATTTCAGTTCTAACTACTTCAATTATTCTTTACATTATTCACGGTTATTTATGTATATTATATATTTCTCTTAAAATATCATTTATTTATAGTTTTATTTATATGGAACGCCTCAAATTCCTATGGTTTTTTTCGCAAAGTAGTTTTTAATAGTTGTTATTTGCAATCCCAAACTTCTGGGGAACTATATTCAATTTCAAAATATATTTTCGCATTTAAAACATTTTTAATATAATATACATTGCTACTATTTTTCAAGATTTGAACAATGGTGTATTCAAAGTTTCTCCGAATACCCCAATAAAATTACATATTATTAAAAGACCTCATTTGAATGAGTATATCAAAACTTATCTGAAAGCAGCTTAAACATTTTACTTTTACGGAGTGTATTAAAATCTCAATGAATTTGTTCAATTATGTTATTTTACATTTGCAGTATCCTTTGGATGAGCAGTAAATATATCTAATGAATTTAATATACATTTGGATTCATAGAGCTACTCTACATATTCAATTCACACGAATTTATATGCCATTAACTATCAGTTCAAATATTGTTATTGTAATACACAGTACTTTTGTAATCAATGAGGAAGAACATACAGTTTTTGAAATCATAATAAATATGCTTAACAGTTTATTTGTATATTAATTTTATGTACAAAGGGTATTGAAAATTTATCTTATTACTACAAATTTAAATCATTACTATTTTTTTAAAAAAGAAAAAGTCACTATTAAGAAAATATTTAAACTCAATAAATATTTAAATTCAATAAAATCGTTTAATATTATTGAATAAGACTTGAATTTGTTTATAAACTCAACTATCTTAGTTGTATTATCTTCCCCTCCAAAAAATATCATGTACAGCGAATATTGCTTGTTTGAACTGCTAGACATTTACAGACAAGCTGAGCTTATAATAGAAGCTTTTTAGTGTATATTAAATGTAATTTTTTCGACTATCTATGAAATTAACATCTATGCATCATTGCTCATGTAGATCAAACAATTCTAATATAAGATTTGAAGATACATTTTTTGAATTTATGCTTATTATATTATTTTAAATCCCATCCTTACCCGACTATGTCAAAATCCTATACAAATATGTGTCGTTAATATATGACTAAATTTGGTCCAGAGTTAGTCATTTCTTGTTGCATATAGCTGCTGGTATCAGATTCAATTATTTATATATTATTTAAATTATTTCATCAAAATTTCACTTTTATTCTAATACCAATCATGTTTAACTCTAATTTCTCACGCTTTCGAAATTATGTATTGCTGACTTCATTTTCATTCTGTTTGTGTTTAGTTGGAGCAAAAATAGAAATTATTAACTTCATTTACACTATATGATTGATATAACGATACTATTTTGCAAATACTATAAGTGAAACATAAACTTTGATATAATTAATAAGATATTAAATGTCGTAATTGAAACTATTGAATTATTCATTCTATATAACTATTTCTTTTAATATATATACTTTTGATATAATCAATCACATTATGCATATTCACAAAAATTTTTGCATTCGACAATTTATTCATTATATTATCCCGCATCCTGTCCTGACACAACCTTGTCCAATTTCTGCAAAGTAATGTTCCTTTAGGCACTAAATACAAACTTTTTCTAATGTTGCAAATATAACTCCATTGACATTAAGTATAATTAAGTTATTTTACATTATAATGCTAATATTTTGTAAAATTTGATTAAAGAATACATGTTATATTTACAACAAATAATAAATATTTATACAAAATTTAGTAATGAATAACTTTCTTTCCATTCGAAAATTTTTCGGAATCTTCCCTAAATTATTGATTAATATGTTTGCCCTTAATTATCTTTATTATTCTAAATCGGAGAAAAATCTAGTTTTTTGAATGTAATAATTATTACTATCAAACTGCAATTTTCAATTTAATATCACTTAGTAATTTAATTACCACTATCAATCTTCCCATAATAATCGCGTGAAATTAAAAAAAATATCAGTCTGATATACATTAGAAGCTATTTAATTATAGTTATTATTGACTCCTTTTGTCTTCTTACATTTTTCATTGGTAAATAATACTATACATTGTATACATAACATTTTTTAGCTAATAAATGCATCATAGTATATAAATATATCATTAATAGGGTACCATCCCACTTCAATATAATCTTTAGCATTTTACGGAAGATAGTTTCCACAATTCTTAATAGATCATAATAGATATTCCTAATATAAATCTTATGTACATATATAAACAAAGTTCGGAAAACATCAAATTAAGTTCAACGAAAACAATAATTAACAATTTACCGAAGATTCATCAATATACTGATTAATAAATATATTATAATCACAAAACTAATAATTTCGCAACTAAATATGCATGAATTTTGTTTAGAATTTATCGAAATGTGACTTTATAGTATCATTTATTAACATTTATTTATAGTCCGAAACTTTGAAAACTGTTATAATTGAGCAGATTCGAAAAATAAATTCATCTCCTTAATAAAAATATAAAATATTACTTAGTAAAACTATTAAATATTTATTAATATTCGGTATTTCCTTAAGGATTTAATAAAACTAAAGTTCGGAATATCATTACATATTTCCCCGATTTTAATAATTCCTTATATTATTGAAATAAATTAGCTTTAATTATAACTTAAAAATATATATTTTTCGTAAAAAGTTCTATATTACACTGTATAATTGATTTATATTCATTCAATTGTAAATAAATCATTTTCGGAAATTTTGCAAGTCATCTAAACAAATTTATTAATGCTACAGACATGTTTTGTTGCTATTGCGACGGCATTCCATTCTAGACTAAATATGCAACATGTTGTAAAGGATGGATTTCCCACAATTTTTGCAAGTCATGTAAACAGCTTTCTCTATCATGCTAAATTCTTTGCAATCAGCGATACAAGACAAGGAAATGGTTATCAAAGATGAAAATATATACTTTTAAAATATTTATGACATTCCTATATGCTGCTGAATATAGCCTTGAAAAATCATTATTTTTTACGAAATTACGAAAACATGACAACTTTCAAAATATTTCATTTTAAGGTAGTGATAGTTTTTACCTGATCTATTTCTTAGTATTATGTTTTCAAAGAACAAAAACTACGAAAATCTACCATTTTACTCAGAAAATTACTTTCCTGCTTAAGAAAATTCCGAGCTTTACTATGAAGATTCGAAAATGTTGTAAAAATTGAAAATTTCAAAGTCATGTAGCTACTTCACATTTTGCATAACCTTCTCAATGTTGGTGATTATATATAGATACTATATAGTTCTCTATAAATATGGTCATTATTTCTAACTTCGTCTGAATGGGAAGCCTCAAAAAATTTTTAAGTGAAAAAAAAGTGCAAAAATATGCCACATTTTAGTTTTTCTCATCTAGCGCGCCAAATATTGATTTGTCATGCCTTAGGTATGGGTCAAAAAGATGCGCCTGTTCAAGAGCTTTCGAATGATGTGCATATTGTGAAAATGTGGCGCCAAAAATTTTTTCACTTCTAAGGTCTCAATTTCACTTGGAAATTCAAATCAGTATTTTCGCCAATTTGAACTCAGTTTGAAATAGAGCTACTCTTTAAACCTCGAGGTTACTTCTGGACCGAAGCTCTCAAGTTGATACATGAGCCTATAAAGCCTGATAAAGTTGGCCAACCCGTGATTTTAGGCTTTTTAAGAAAATCAAACTCAGCATTGCGCCAAAACTGCAACCTAAGCATATCTTTTTTATTTTTTTAAAAACATCAGCAAACGATTTCAGGGTTATATGCAAAATTTAAAAAAATTCCTATGGTTTGTTCTCAAAGTAGTATTTTATAGAACGTGTTTGCTAAGAATGCAAAATCCTGCAATCACAAACTTCTGGGGAATGGTCTATCATGTCAAAATATATTGGAAAATAATGCTGTGATAGACACTCCCGGCCGGCAAGCGGCTCCGTGTCACAGCTTTCAACAGCCAAAGAGGCACATCACCCAGTTTCGCCTTGAATGCCGCTTTACCTATCATTATTAGATTTGAATAAAGGAAATAGAATAATTTTTTCATTTCATTTGGACCTGGAAATCAACTGTAGTCCATATAGTCTTGCAGATTTCGAAAAACATTTAAGTGTCATTGATTGAAAAGCTTTAAGAATCACAATAAATTTTCATAGTGTTTGAAATAATATTTGTCAAATTTTTAGTATGCATAAATATTTATGCTTATGCTATCTTGTAAAATAATTCAAATATTTATAATAATTTGTAGGACCTCAAGTAAAATTGAAATAAATTACAAATTTCAAAAACCTAATGAATAGATAGCACATTATGACATTTTTGTATATGTTGTAATTGCGGATTAGTTAATATTGAAACAATTGCTAAATGAATCACAATTATTAGATAATGTGATATCAATGAGATCACAATAAGGAAGTGTGAAATTTTTAAATTGGATGAAAAGAACAATGTATTTTCTATTTGCTAAATCTATGACAGTAGAAAAGACGTAAATTCTTAACAAAAGATGTTGTAGGTACTAATTCTCAAATATTTTTTGGTTTTTAGTTTTTCTTTTAATGTTTGTTTAAATATGTCTTAAAACAAATAATAATAATTGCTATCTCTCCTTTTAACGCTTAGAAAAAAATACTTTTATAAGCAATTAGGCATAATGTATTTAAATTTATTACAAATTTTTTATTAGATTTTAAATACATATCAAATCATAGATATAAACTTATGTATACATTACTATATTCAAAAAAATGTAATTAGAACTGTATTAATCAACAAAAATTGTCATAATATAAATCAATGGAAGAGGTTTTTAGAAAATATATGAGGGTGGCGATCAGAAATAACAGGCCTGCAAATCCGGCAATTGCCGGGCAGGCCTGAGATGCTATTGATTTTAACCAACATTTTATTATAGCTGTACCATATATTTGATTTTATTGCTATACTATGGTATGCTACAACTTTGTTGCAGATTTTGCCATAATTCTTAAATCAAAGTTGCTCCGAATGCCCAAAAGTAATGATATTATATTAATAGACTTCACTAGAAAGAGATATTTTATAAATTCTATTTTGATTTAAACTTATTTTTGAAGTCCAAATTGAGATTGCTAATATTTTTGCAGAAGGCTGTGCTTATATTGAATGTATCACATAGACATATTTGGTTAACATTCCAATATATTAGTCTAAGCTTATGATGATAAAATTAATACTCATTAAGGAATTGCATCCCAATAAGTCAATTTTACATAAAGAATTTTCGGTTACAGCAAAATATTAAATACTGTTTTGAATTATACATTCCCATATCGGCAATTTCCATAAATCAAAATACATATATCTCAAAAATTAAGTACATTGGGCATAGCTATCGAATATTTTCAAAATTGTTAATCCTTCACCTAATATATATACATTCGAAAATCGTTATAAACTGTGGTAAAATCATGCTATTTTCAGTATATATAACAAGTCCTAATAAGAAAACCTTAAATTTGTTAAAATCATTATTAATTCAGTGAAGAACAATCAATGCATTTCATTTAAATATACCTGCAATGTGTACAATATTTTATTTTAGTTAAATAACTCAAGTTCAGGCTACCAAATATATAATATCATATAAAATTAATAGCACAACTAAGAATTATTCCTGTTTGTGTGTGGGAAGATATGCTGCATTCAGTAATAAAGGGCTACCTTCAATTCTCCTTCTAAAATATTTGGACTCTTTCCCAAATTCCTGCTAAATTTATTCATATTCTGTTTGCATTTATTTCTCATTACTATCACAAATATGATGAAAAACTCGAAATTTTTTTAATGTAATAATCAATTATATATCATTCATTTAACCAGTTAGTAACACGCAAAAACTTTCCATTTTAATAAAATATAACTTCGGAATATCTAACAAAATGCTTAAGATTATCATTTATGATATTCAGTATGCAATTTTTGTCTATTTAGTTGTCTTAATTTGTTATATTTAAAAGTAAATATATCTTGTAAATATATTCATTAAGCTAATTTAATTCAATGGTTTTCATATTACTGTCTTTTTAATTAAAAAATATTTCTTAAATTTAATTTTCAAATTATACACATTTCCCGAACATATTCACAAAATTTCTGCATTAACGAATTCATTACATTGTTCGTACATTGCTTTTGAATATAGCATTTTCATTTAATTGATTATTGCAGATCGTAAAATTTCAGAGGAAAATTGAAAGCCTGGATACTTCCAGATGTTTATATAGAATACCAAAATAATGAAAATATAGTATATAATATAGTATATAAATATGTCATTTATAGTTTACCACCCCACTTAAACAAAACTCTTAACATTTTACAGAAAATATTTTTCACAATTCGTAAATGTATATTCCTAATATAAATCAATTTACTTATATATATATATGAATAAATGAACAAATTTCCGAAAATATCAACTTTAGATTAATCAAAACGATTATTAACAATTTACGGAATATGCATCAATATAGTGCTTAATGAATATATTATAAGCACAAAACAAATAATTTCGCAACTAAATTTGCAAGAACTTTGTTTAGAATTTATCGAAATGTGACTTTATAGTATCATTTATTAAGATTTATTTATAGTCCGAAACTTAGAAAACTTTTATAATTGAACAGATTCGAGAAATAAATTCATCTCCTTATTAAAAATATAAAATATTACTTAGTAAAACTATTAAATATTTATTAATATTCCGTATTTCCTAAAGGATTTAATAAAACTAAATTTCGGAAGATCATTACATATTTCACTGATTTTAATAATTCCTTATATTATTGAAATAAATTAGTTTTAATTATAACTATAAAATGTATATTTTTCGTAAAAAGTTCTATATTACACTGTATAATTGATTTATATTCATTCCATTGTAAATAAATCATTTTCGGAAATTTTGCAAGTCATCTAAACAAATTTATTAATGCTACAGACATGTTTTGTTGCTATTGCGACGGCATTCCATTCTAGACTAAATGCAACATGTTGTAAAGGATGGATTTCCCACAATTTTTGCAAGTCATGTAAACAGCTTTCTCTATCATGCTAAATTCTATGCAATCAGCGATACAAGACAAGGAAATGGTTATCAAAGATGGAAATATATACTTTTAGAATATTTATGACATTCCTATATGCTGCTGAATATATTTCTGAAAGACTCTTTTGGAATTTTTATGAA
>CABFPE010001209.1:54149-64261 GCA_900660155.1 Hofstenia miamia | reverse complement strand
TATATATATATACACATCAAACGACTTCATATATATAAATATTATAAATGGAAGTTCATTAGTAATAATAATTTTGAAATGGTTGCAATAGTAATATGCAGGTATGTGTTTCTGCAATTTGGTCAGCTCAAGCAAAAAGCCGTGCTAAATAATATTTTAAGCGATATCGGCTTTTGTTGACTCACTCAATATTTATGTAATTATTTTTTATATGATATTACTTATAGCAGTTTGTTCGTTAAGAGGAAAGTTGAACCGAAAATTTTGTGCGTTGCTATTGAATTCATCAAGCGAATTCATTATGATGAACAAATGTAAACGCGACCATGCGCTGTTGAAATCGTCAGATGAAATGAAATTGAGGAATGGATGTAAACGCGTCCATGCTTTATTGAATTCGCTCTACCATTACTCAAGTGGAACCAGTGTATCCAGGTCTTAAGAAATATCAAACTTTGTGTTCAATTTTCAAGTTTTCACTGTTCATATCAAATTTTATATTATTCAAATTTTGACAGTTTTACAGTTTAATTATATCATACACAATTCAATGTGTTATATAATATAATTAATATTAATATATATATATATAATTGCTGATTTGAGTTTCAATATACGTTTTCCTTTTTAAGGATACACAATTTTATATTGAGGGGGTTCCCATACAGAAAAAATGGTTTTTGCAATTTTAATCAATTATTTTTTTGCATATTTTAAAACTTTTATCCATCCTTTATAATTCTGCCTAATTCCTTTTTTGATAATATTTCTTATTCTTGGGTAATTAGAGATTAAAAATTAGCATTTTCTTTTGTTTTTCTTTGAATTTTGCCTCATTAAATCATTAAGAATTTTCATATTTACCTACAATTGAACAATCAGAACTCATGTTTGGTACTGTATTTTGACTTGATTTTTGGACAGAATTCCAGAACAATTCCTCTATGTACTAACAATGAGAAAAAAATCCATTTTGTATTTATTTCAGTGATTTTATGACATTTTGCATATTAATGAGGTAAATATGTCGTTCGATATGCATATTTATGCAATTAGATGTAAAGGTAATACTAAAAAATTATTGTATAGAGAATTCTATTCTCTACAAAAAGAGGTAAAATATAACATGATATCTACTTCAGTTATACAGATATTACCGTTTTTAATTTAGCCTTAGTATATCCTTTAATTTATTTGTCACTATGGCAACCAGAACGGAAAATAGTTTTTCAAACCAAATTTCTACAATTTCCAACTTGCTTTATCATATAAGCCTAATATTGCCAGAATAACTTGTTATTTGAATTTTAGATTTTTCTGTATGGGTACCCCCTTAGATGAATTCGAATTTGGTATTTGTTCATCTCTCATTTATGCTATACTACTTTTGATACTTCAAGATTTTTAATTAATTCTACTAGTGATTTTGTTACTAACTCTTTTTAATTTCGAATTGTGTAATATACTTCCTCATTAACTACCTCATTTATCAATTTGTTAATGCATCGTTTTACAATTGACAAATATTTTAATGCGTTTCATTTTTATTTAGTAATTATTGTTGTGTTATGCCTAAACAAAAACAAAAAAAGTATGGCGCATTGCAAAGGACAAATCATGTAGCTAGTCTTGGTGAACAACTAAAACAGCATGATCAAATTAAACCTAAACGAGTATCAATTGCTGAAGGTAGTGATGAAGAAGATAAAATGCTAGTTGATCCATCCATGACTGCGAAGATATTGAAGCAGGCTCGACTCCAGCAGTTAGAACTTGAAGATGAATTATCCCTAGATAGTGGTGATGCTGATGACCAGGTAAAGCAACCGACTGTGTTTGTATTACTTCATGAAATTGTAACTGATTCTATTTGCCAAATAGAGATTTAAGATTTAATTGCGCTTGATATTAGCGATTGTTCTTAGATTTCAATCTGAGATTATAAGTCTTCTGAAATTATGTTTATTCTTCTGAAATTATATTTTATGTATTTGACTGCTAAATATCATTCAATCATTTGCCTTCATTAATTTAGGATGAAACTAATTCCCTTGATGATTTTGCTACTGAAAATGTTTTGGACAATAGCGCATTGGATGAAGAAGATAGCAATACTGTCTCAAAATGGTTAGATAAAAGTGGAACTGATCAACCCAATCTTGGGGACATAATTGCTGAGAAATTGTCGTTGGCTATGAAGGAAGACAATCTCGACAAAACTTCTGTTGTTAGCGACATTGACCCAAAAGTTGTGGATCTTTATACTGGAATTAAAAATATTCTCTGTAAATATCGCAGTGGTAAACTTCCGAAGGCTCTTAAGGTTTGATAATTTTAGCCATCTGAAGTTTTGCATGTTACTTCATTTATTCCTTAATATTTTGCAATCTCTACAAAATGAGTTTTTTGGTCAGTGAAAACTTAATTCAAGGCGCCCATTAGTTTTGCCGTTTGAAATTCTAGATAGCTACAAAATTGGTTATTATATTGCATTTTTTTAGGCATTGCCTCTTATGCGTAGCTGGGAACGTCTTTTGTTGATTACTGTGCCATCAAATTGGACTGCGGCAGCTGTGTTTGGTGTCACACGCATTTTCGCAATGTCATCTACAGATGCTATTGCTCAAAGATTTAACAATTGTGTCGTCTTGCCTCGCATCCGTGATGACATCGCTGAGTTTGGTAGATTGAATCCCCATTTGTATAATGCGATTAAGAAATCTTTGTATCGGCCAGCTGCTTTCATTAGAGGGATTCTTATTCCGTTGGTAAGGGATTTTATTATTTTGTGAACATGTATTTTGTAATACGATTCTGCTCAAAGAACTTGCATTGGTCCATTGTCGAAAAACTAAGGCGATTTTGCGGAATCGTATGTGCTATAGCCTATTTTCTGTTTGTTTAGTCCTTATACCTACGGTTCGATTATTAGTGTTGTTAGTTTCAGAACTAAAAAATAATTGTTTACTTACTATTCTAACATATTTATTTTCTTAATATTGCTCTCGCCATTAAATGTCACAATGTTCTGAAATATTTCGAACGTATTTAGGGTTTTTCTTCACCTTTATTTGAATTTACTTATGTTTGAATAATGTTATAGTGGTAGAGCCTTTTACTGCAGAGACCTTTCCATTTTTTAAAATTAATCTCGCTCATGGTTTTGTAATTTAAGCTTTTTTGCTTAAAATTCCAAAGATGACAATACTGTATATCTCCTTTGCAAAAACGACCCCGTGGCACACCTGCTACAAATCACCAGTGGGCCATTTGTTAACTGGGTTTCGCTCCACGTTTTGATGGTAGTGGGTTAGGCTGAGTCGGGCCATATTTTAGGTCATGTTAAGAGGTGGGGTTGGTTTAGCACTTTTTTCCAAAAATGGGTCGATATCGTGATGAATATTGATGACTAAGTTATTTTAATATATGAATTCATTGTTTACTTTAAAATATATCATGAAATCCTCAAGAAAAAGTCTTAGTGTAGTCTACTTAAGTTTCTCTGATTTCATCAGAAAAATTGACTTTGAGAATTCTATCTTCAGGTTTACATCTGGTTTCTTAATGAGACATCAAAATTACTGGGCTTGCGTTAGGTGAGGATAAGTTGGAACATATTTTGTACACTTCTATTTGAATTGGGTGGGTTGGATTTTGCCAAATCTGCTTGTGCTAAGTTGGGTTGGGCCGTAAAAGTTTGATCCACTTGCAGCCATAGTAAGTACTTTTGCATAATATGTCGTTAATTATTACTAAGCAGTATTGTCTTTTATATTGACTTGCTTTCATAATTCAATGTGATTTTTGTGTTATATATCATGTTCAAGAGTGTTGGCAAATAGTACAATTCTGAAAAATGGCGAACAAAATTATGCAATTTTGAGTAATGTATCAAAAGATTACCAACTATTTAGATTACCCTAAGCCAAACCATATTGATTTCATACAACTCGCAATTTTCGATTTTGATGAATAATTCCATCCAATTTCTAAATTAGAATTCAATGCACGAAAATGACTTGTAGTAGTTAATGCCGTAGACTTAACTAAAAAGTGGTTTGATGTTTGATTTTCAGATCGGGTATATATATATTATATATATATTATATATATAATAATTTTTCAATAATTTTAGTATATCACTCTTGAAAATTCTAAAACTTTTACAGGGGAGTTTTTTCAAAGTAGAAATAAAAGAAAGTTAGTTTCCAGAGTTGCATACAACAGCTCAACTGACTGTGGTATGGTCATAAAGAATAGCAAGCATTCGTAACCCTACTTTCCATCTAAACTGTCCAGTAAATATGTGCTTACAAATGTGTAAACAAATGAAACTATTAGAAAATGCAGTTTTTGTTTCTCATGTATACAACCTTATGAATAAACATTTTTATACAAGCCAAAACATCATGGACCAACTATTCTGTTTCGATTTTCATTTTTTGTAAATTACTTTTGTTTCTGTTCATCTCATACAAGTGTTTCTGAAATGAATTCTTTTGCTAATTGCTCTCGAAACAAACTTAGTTTTATAGTATCGTTGCGATTGACGTGGCTGTCGATCAGATAGTAGAAAAACACAATTTTCCAATTTCGAATTTTTTGACAAAAGTATGTTTGGAGAAGTAATGGTCTCTGGTCTTATGTCTTCTCCTTTTACTTATATAATCATTGTAATGCTGTCATGATATTGGAAACATTGTTCTGTATTAGGAATATAAGATCTAACATCAAGCCTTTTTATGTCTTTCCTTTCTGTGTCTTAACAATTACGAGTCCAGTTAGTACCATCATGCAACTATCTCTGCTAGCTCACTTAGCGTAATTGAATTTTACATTACCTGATAATTGAGATGTATGCACAGCCAAATTTTTACTTATATTTGTCGGATAATCGAGAATTTTGTAGTGTTTCATACTCGCTTGGATTCTCATACATTTTCCTGTTGCAATTTTGGTCATTTGATTAAAATGAATAATGTGGAATTTGCATTTGTTTTAGTTAAGTCTTTTTGTAAAAAAAATTGAAATAATGTACCCCGGTGTGTATTGTTGCCAGTTTTCCTATACTACTTCATATAGACCTTGAAATGATGTATTTATACTTGATAATTTCGTTCAGATTTTTGGATCGTTTTGCAAAAAAAAGTCATTTATGTCATTAATGGGTAATTGATTTACTTTAGTTGAATGAAAGTGCAACAATTCGTGAAGCTGCAGTATTATCGAGCGTTATTGAAAGATGCTCTATACCAGTTCTTCATGCATCTGCTGCCATGCTGTTGGTTGCTGAATTGCCCTACTCTCCCGCCAACTGTTTTGTTTTGCGGACACTCATAAACAAAAAATATGCGCTCCCCTACAGATGCCTTGATGCCATTTTATACTTTTTCCTTAACGTCAAGTTAGTTTTCTTATATTTTTATTAATTTTGTTTTATAATACTTTTTTAGTGTCCTGTAAGATTTTGTAGTAATCTATTTACAATACTTTAATCACACAAAATTCTTCCCTTTAATTTAGTGTTGAAAGAGTTTAATCACTTCATACAATGAAGTTAAAATGTTTATGCGACTAACATATTCTGTTTTTCAGGACTTTAACATTTTTAACACAATGGTCACCAAAATTACTATATTCGTTGCTTGTGAAAATGTATTTAGTGCAATCCTATTAACTAGGTTTAATGTGTAATTACAAATTCTTTTTTCAAAATGGACAGGTCGATATTTGCCTACGCTTAAAGACTTTCTACTATTGAGATGCGAGCTGAAAAAATAATTTTGCAGTACAAGTACCTATTGTTAGACAAGCGAATGATGCTGAAAGAGGAAAACATCAAAAAAGTGTTTGCATTGTTTAAACCAGGGCTTCGCATCACGCCCAAACATGTAGCACATTGTTATCAAAATTTAGTTCCAGTAAAACCTCAGGAGTTGTTGGATACCAATGGCTCCTGCTTCTGCCCCCATTATGTTTTAGCTACAATATATTCACAAATACTAATATTTGCGAACTTATGATTTTTTTCCGACTTTTAGCGAATTTTTTTTAAATTTCCAAGAATTCTTATTTAGTTTTTTTAACATCAAGGGTTTTTGCGGAACAAAAATCAATTAATAAAATAGCTCCATCTCCGAGGAAAATGATCTGCTCCTTGGCTGTTATGTATTAGAAGCTTACTCGAATTTTTGCAAAAACAGTTATGCAGGTTTTATTTCACATAATTTTCTCAGCCCTTATAAGTAGTTACAATCAGTTAACAATTTGTCAAGTACATCCTTTGACAAACTTTTGAGAATATTTTGTAAATGCGCTCTGGTATTAAAGTTTTACCAATTTTGTTATTAACAAACCATTTTCTAAATTTTATGAATTCCATTTTNTTTAATGTTTAATTACAAATTCTTTTTTCAAAATGGACAGGTCGATATTTGCCTACGCTTAAAGACTTTTTACTATTGAGATGCGAGGTGAAAAAATAATTTTGCAGTACAAGTACCTATTGTTAGACAAGCGAATGATGCTGAAAGAGGAAAACATCAAAAAAAAGTGTTTGCATTGTTTAAACCAGGGCTTCGCATCACGCCCAAATATGTAGCACATTTTTATCAAAATTTAGTTCCAGTAAAACCTCAGTTGTTGGATACCAAATGCTCCTTCTTCTGTCTCCATTGTTTTAGCTACAATATATTCACAAATACTAATATTTGCGAACTTATTGATTTTTTTCCGACTTTTAACGAATTTTTTTAAATTTCCAAGAATTCTTATTTAGTTTTTTTAACATCAGGGGTTTTTGCGGAACAAATATCAGTTAATAAAATAGCTCCATCTCCGAGGAAAATGCTCTGCTCCTTGGCTCCGGGTTCCAACTCCGCTCCGAAGCCTTGGTATAAACAACTAACTGTTATGTATTAGAAGCTTACTCGAATTTTTGCAAAAACTTTTTATTAAACAGTTATGCAGGTTTTATTCCACATAATTTTCTCAGTTACAATCAGTAAACAATTTGCCAATTACATCCTTGGGCAAAGTTTTGAGAATATTTTGTAAATGCGCTCTGGTATTAAAGTTTTACCAATTTTGTTATTAACAAACCATTTTCTAAATTTTATGAATTCCATTTTGTTAAGTTTTCAAGAAATGAATAATTTTGGCTTTAAGCGTTTGAATAACATGTATTCGCACAATTATAATTATGTATAATTTTCCAAAAAAAATTTTGTTTTCACCGAAATAATGTATTTTAGTTTTTAAATAGAAGAGTATTTATTAGCTCGAAAAGTGCTTTATAATTCAAATTGTGCTTCCTGATACCAACGCTCTAAACTATCACTGCAGTAGAATAGGTTTTAAATTTACAGAGTGTGATCATTTGTGTTAGATTGCATCTTTCTTCAGCTGTTAGTATTATTTTCTTAAAATGGAATGATATGGCAATGCTGCCTATATTCTTGTTTGCAATTTGTTTTGATACATGTAAACTATTCTTTGAATTCAAAAATGAAACATTTTAATGTTGTGAGAAACAGCATTATTTTGTTAATTTCTAAAATTATTCAAGTATTTTTAGAAAAGCTGTATCTCTGCCAGTAATGTGGCATCAGTGTTTGTTGGTTTTTGTGCAAAGATATAAAAATGATTTATCTCCGGATCAAAGATCGGAGGTGTTGAAACTGATCAAGCTCCATTCACATCATCAGATATCTCCCGAAATCAGGCGCGAATTAAATTCAGCTGAATCGACGCAAATTGTAGAAGCAATGGAAGATGATATTTCTTAGCATTATGGATAATTCTCATCTATTATGAAATTTTTATTTCTTAGTATTGATTTGTAAAGTATTTTTATAATAGTTTTCACAGTCATCAATATCTAAGAATTACTTTATAATAAGAACAGATATATTTCTAATGTTAACAACTAACAGTATTCCAATGCCCAGAATCCTTTCAGCTCTGAACTCTCGATTATTTTAGATTGCTTATTTTTACATGTTTCTCATATTTTGCCGAAACGTTTTGATTTAGTCAATCGAAACTAATTAGGGACCAGGACTTTCCAAGTTTGACGAAAATGTAGTTTGGAATTTGAATACCTTTCAAACTTTTATTTGAAAATTTGAATATTATTTAATTCAAAGTTTGATTTGAAATTTAAAAGTTTGAAAATTTGAAGTAATTTTTACATAAAAACTAATTGCATATTCACTAGACATGTAGTATTGAATAAATTTATAAACCATTATTAATGCCTATCAGAGACTTTCGTTTACAATATCAAGCTAGGAAATTGCAATCAAAATTTAGGAAACTACAACGGTATGAAATGTACGTTTTTCTCGTAATATAACTAAATCAATTCCACACTCTTTCTTCTTTCGTTTTGCAACTAAATATAAAGTCGAGACATAGCTGAACCAATATGGTACATCTTAAATGCATGTATAAGACATCCCTTTTTTCAGACGATTGGCAAATATTAAACCATTATTTAAAAAACAGTCCCGGAGAATGCTTAAATTATAGACCCATTTCTTTCCTCTCTCAAATAAACAAAGTATTTAAACGGTTTCAAATTTATCATCATCTATCCAATATACTCACACTCCCACAATGACTTCGCCTTTTTAAATGTATAAATGCTTGTAAATGGGTAAAAAAAAATAGTAAATAATATATAAATGTATTAGTCATACGCAAAAAATATAAAGGCGCGGAAAGGAGGCTACATTGGACACCCTGAAATTCTCGTAACACATGAATATTTGTCATGTCGAAATGAAGTAATTGTATTGGACGTCACCTAGCGATGAAATATTTTTGACAAAGTTTTTATTTTTAGGCCAACTGACGTATTTGTTTATGTTAATGTACATGTTCATTGTAACAATGTCTTTAATTATGCAACACAATGTATTAAGCAAAATAATTCATAGATGTAAAAGCCAATGCTCGGATATAACACTTGTATAGATGTATATTTCAACATGTATTAAAATTAATCAAAGATATAGTATGCAAGAGGTAAAAAAACAATTTTAGCAATTGTGTATAAATTGTACTAATGACTCTGAGTGATGAAGTTCTTAAGCTGCATTTGTTGTAACAATGTATAATCATGCAACAAGGAATATAATTGATAGAGGCGAAACTTGTTTTCTAGTGAATTCAAATACAAAGTGGAGAAATATTTTGCAAAACTTAAGACTATAGTTGCATGAAATAGATGTACATTTTAAAAAACAAGATAGAAATATCCGCCAAAGCATGTGAAATATATCTTTTATAAATCAATAAAAAATTGAAATGTCTGATATACATGGCAAAGGCAATTTCGCTTTCACCAATATCCAAAATAATAAATGGAATAAATATTTGCCGTGCTTAGGCATTACATGTGAAACAAAACGTATTGAATGAGTTTTTTGTGCAGAGTTGCACCTCATATAACAAATTTTCACAGAAATATCACCATTTATTTCGTAGTTGACACAGGAAATCATGACACCCAAACTTGTTATTCAGTACATTGTAAGCTGATGTATCCATAATGGTAATGCATTAATTTGCTCATCCAAATTTATTGTGCTTCCATGTTGAATTAGTCTTTCTACATGCGTAAACTGTTTGTAAATACTGTATCATTCAGACACAAAAATTCAAGTGCATGGTAATTAGAAGACAAGTCGCTAAGAATTTTGAGAAACGTCATTTAAGTAAGCCGATGTATCCATAATAGTACTGCATTAATTCAACCATCCAAAATTTCTTGTTCGCCCAAAACACTGTTACATTTCTACAAGACAAATTAAGAGATTCGATAAAACTAATCATTTATTTATTTGTAAGATTTCCTTCTTTAAAGCCAATGTTATGAAAATTGCATGTGTACCAGTTGAATGTGTTTGGATATAATGAGGGAGACAGTCAAAATTTTCCTTTGATTGACATATGTAATAATGTATATTTTTCATAAAACAAATGAATAGTTATTTTAATATAGTAAATGTTGTGGTAAACCTTTAATGCAACTAGAAAAACACGCTAGATTTCAAATAAGGCGTCGTGATTGATAAATCAATCAACCAACTGCATGTTACATGTTT
>CABFPE010001209.1:14630-48152 GCA_900660155.1 Hofstenia miamia | reverse complement strand
ATAAAAATAAACACAAAATTCCAAATGATACAACTTTTATTTAATCAGCGTACAATAATGATTTCACTAAACAAAAACATGAAAACAATTACATCTTATCTTCAAAGTGTTGTCCTTCAGAATCAATACACAACTGGATTCTTCTCTGAATAGAGTGACAGATTCGTCGAATTTCTATCGTGTTTTAACCACTGCTCTACTATAAAAATTCGTTGCTGAAGAGTTAATTGTTGTGTCATGCCAATATCGCCAACTGCAATGAACAAAATGAAAGAATTTTAAAAAATTTTAAATGAAATAATTATTAAAACAAAAAATTTTATCAGGTTTTAGTTTGTAAATCATTTGGAATTTTGTGTTTATTTTTATTAAAACTAGGTAAAGCGACTTATGGCCACCCCTGTATATATATATTACAATAAACAACCAATCAAATTAGTTCACGTCTTAATTTTGATTATTTATAACAATTTCAAAAATCTCATTCATTACGAAATACCCTGTATATATTTGGCACTTAATGTCAATTTCTCTTGTATATTGTTTGTTCAATACATCTTATATTATTTGACCGGTCGTTTATTTTTTTGGTAAAACCATTTTCAGTTTTATTTTTTCGTTTAAATTTTATTATCCATCACTTGTTACATGGAATTTTTACTTTTTATTTTTGGGAGGCCTCCTAGTCCACTTGTATGCCAAGCCGTGGCGCACAACAGAAGTTGTAGCAACAAAAGCCCAGGCAAATATCTGTTGAAACTTATACTTGCATAGAGAAAATTTATATATATATATATATATATATATATATATAGACAATTACAAATGTTGAAAAGCAGTTCAAGCCAAAAATTCTCAATGTGGGTGAATAGCAAAAAGAAATGGCTTCAATTACAGCTTACTATGGGTCAGACCTTTTAACCATTATTAGAAAAATGCTGGATTAAGCAATTTCTAAGTGACAGTATAGTATTTTCAAAAAAATGGATTTGGGAATTTAATTGAGCAAATTATATATAATAACTAGCTAGGCCACAAATCAGTTTTGGAGATTGAATTTCTTGTGGCTTTAAACACCTGAAATACCTGCCGGGGTATTCCACCATGTACGAACATCATCCTGACGAAGCAATATTACGCAGTAATTGGCCTAGATTCTCCATGCAAAATGTTAAGGTTTTATATTTTTATGAACATCCATTTCCTAGGAGTTATTGTTAATTCAGTTATTTTTTATTTGGACAAAATAAGCAAAAGTAAACACTGACATCTGATGTGTATATTTGATTGCTTTGACGCATAATGTTGGACAAATTACTATTCTCAGCTTTATTGGTATTGGTATATAAATTTCTCAAATACATTTGGACTGAATTCACATTGCAAAAAGTACAATATTTGCTTGTTGGTTTTCTTTTTAACTTGGTCCTGTTGCGCGCTTTATTAGAAAGTTCTTATAAAATGCTTTGATTTCTCGATTGTGTATAACTGTTTATTGTTCATGGCCTGTCTGTTTATAATGAGCACGTTTTATATCAATATTTTTTGATCCACCAGGAATTTCAGCATTCCACATTTTCTTTTATTAAAAGGGGAAATGTGTTTTTACATATTCAATATTTCTGTGCACTCGTTTCCTGATATTTTGAAAGTAACAAAATATATTTTGAATAGTCTCCAGTATTGTTTTTGAAATTACTGACTAGTACCTTTAGCCATTTGTGAAATTGTTGTGCTCCACAATTCATCAATTTGAGAGTTGGTGTATGCAGTGTATAGTGTGCAGCATATATTTAGTTATTTTCCCCAATATTTGGCGCTCATATATCTATAAAAATTTTGAATAAAATAATAATAATAATAATAATAAATGACTTTATTTAGCCGCTGAAGGCATACACAACAAAAAATAAAAACAAGTCAAGTTTTACGGCAGCGAGAACAGTCACAGGAGATGAAATAGGAGCAAATGGAAGAGTAGGCGAAGTTGGAGAAGGGCTCAGCAAAGAGGAAAGCCATCAAAGATTTCTTGAAGCTCGGTGGCGGGGAAAAGAAATCAATCGCTGTTGGAGGGTTGCGAGTCAAGATGTAATTAGCAGCAGTACAAGCACGATTGAAAAACGAGTGAAGGGTGCGATGTTTCTTTGTACGACGAATGGAGAAGGTGACAACATCATCAGAGCGAGTGCAGCAGGAATTAGAGAACTTAATGAAATCAAAAGGATCAAGATCCAATTTGCGAGTCAGTAGTCGATTGAACAGAAGGAGATCACAGGCATGGAAGTAGAGTGACAGCGGGAGAGTGGAGAATTTCAGCAGAGCGTCTTTATAGTCCAAAGAGGAAATCCATTTGAAAGCGCGTTTCTGGAAACGTTCCATGGAGTGGAACAAAGCACGAGAAGGCCACCAACAAGGAGACGCGTAGAGAAGAATGGCGCGAGGAATGGACTTGAACAAAGAGAGTTTCACAGCGGACGAGGTATTAAAAGGAACATTACGGAAAAGGGCAAATAGCGAGGAATTAGCTTTGCGGAGACGCAAAGACACATGTCCAGTCCAATTTAAGTTTGCAGCAAGTTGAACTCCAAGATGAGTGTGATGAGGCGCAAAGTTCACAGGTAGAGGCAAATCAGAAGGGGGAGCCACAGAAAAGGAAATACCACATGTCTTGGTAGTGCTAAAATCAAGATGGTTGACAGAGGACCAAGTAGACAAGTGCTCAAGATCAGAAAAAATGTTCGAAGCAAAAGACCAACCAAAATCAAAAATCGCAGTGTCGTCGACATACAGCAGGCAAGACGAGTTGAGAACAGAATGAGGGAGGTCGTTAATGGCAACGAGGAAGAAAAGAACAGCAAACACTGAGCCTTGAGGGGCACCACTAGTAACGGGGACAGGAGAAGAGATAGACGAGTTGATTTTGACACACTGGTGGCGATTGGTCAGGTAAGACTGGAACAGTTCGATGAAATCCACATCAAAACCAAATAAACGTAACTTGTCAAGCAGAATGGAATGAGGGAGGCGATCAAACGCTTTTGAGATGTCAAGAAAGATAATACAACCAGGATCATTACTATCAGAGTGAAAGTAGCAGTTTTCGATCAGAGTGAGCAGGTTAGTAATCGTAGAGCGACCAGGAAGGTTGCCATGCTGAGAAGAAGAGATGAGGTGACGAATTTTTGGGAATACATAACGAAAAACAAGGCGTTCAAAGATGATAGACAGTCGAGATAGAATAGCTATTGGGCGGTAGGACGTGACCTGCGAGGAGGGAAGCTGATTAGATTTTAACAGCGGAGAAATCCAAGATGTCTTCCAACAGGCGGGATAGCGCTTAGTGGAGCAAATGAAGGAGTAAAGATGCTTTAAATGGATAGAAAGCGTGGAGGAGGTTTCATGAATTACAAAGGAAGGAACACCGTCAGGATAACAAGGACCAGACAACTTGCAAGATTTAAGCATGAGAGAAATATCATGAGCGCTGAAGACCATATCACAAAGTCGGATTAGCGGGAGGCAGCAGGCGGACCAGGGCACATGGAGACAGGTACAGAGAAGTTAGAGGCAAAATACGCATTCAACAGATCAGCTTTCTCCAGGTCAGAGTGAGCAGAAAGAAGGTTCCATCTCAAATTGGGGAGCTCAGGCTTGGAATGAAGAGAACGCAGGAAGGAATAAGAGTCTTGAAGAGAACCGGACGAGAAGCTGGACAGAAAAGAGACTTTGTCAAGTTCCATAAAATTGATAAATTATATCATAGTGAAGTCACAATATCAAATTTTTGCATCAACCAAATAAGATTTCACGATAAACATCCGCCATATTTACAACCTCGGTTTGGATAATTTGAATTGCACGCTAAATACAACTAAAAATATCGAAAATAGTTATTTTATAATGAAAGAAATTATAATTCGCCTATGTACACCTAATTTTTCAAATTGTGATTTTCTTGTTTTTTAATAGACTTTATCCTAAAAATATGATATTTTCTTTAAGTATGCAAATCCTTAGAAACTGAATTGTGAATATTACATTCAGTGTTACCCCCACCCTCTCTCCAAACAAGTTCTCGTTAACTACAAAACAGTCTAATTGTTTTCATGGCGTCTAGAAATTCAAAAAATTGATCAACAAAGATCATTTTACACAAAGAATAAAATCTGAAAACAGTATTAATAGGCTATATATATTTCTGGATGTTGTAATTCTTTCACACATCAAACTATTGGATAAAAAATGATTGAATCTGTACAACAAGATCTTATATATTCAGTTGTGCATGTTATACAATTATCACCATCAATATTTCCAAAAGCTAGTACAATTATTTTTACATTTTCATTTAAATGAATCACCTACAGCCAGGGCAAATTCAATTTTGCTTTCTGTCTACATTTTTTAGGTATACTGCCTAGGTTTTATCACAATACTTTAAGAACAATATATTTCTTTTTGTCTTTGTTGTTATTACACAATTAAACGTAGAAGCTTTTGCTTTGCAAAAATTGACTAGAAAAATTTATAGAAATGATTAAACAAATATTGGTGAATGGTCTGACACCATCGTCTAAATTAAACGCTTCTCTTTATTAATGAGAAACTCACTATCTAGAAGAGGACCACGTGTCCATTTGATGACGTTAGTTTCTTTTGATAAACCTAGAGAGTTCCCTATTGTGCGAAGGTTTTTAAAAAAAATCAACTCAACATATAGGATCCTTAGATTGCCTGTAGAAAGTTTCAACATCTTTTGAATAAAAATGCCGTGAAATCCGTGGATGTAATATGGAATTCCAAAGTACATCCATTGAGCGTATTTGCTAATTGCACGAGCGTCGCCGGTTGGCCAAATATTGAAACCGCAAGCGGCCAAGTCTACTTAAGGATTAACTGAAACCACTGGTTGGAATGTATTAGTTAATTTAAACTCGCGTAGCCGGTTGGCCAACTGTATTTCTTAATATACACTCGTACAAATAGTGCTCGCTGATTTCATTTGCTAATTCAACGCTAGTGGCCAACCAACCAATAATATAGTCGTACTCAAAGTTTTCGAATTGAATTGGAGTTACTCGGACCGAGTTCGAATATTTACGATTCAAGCTCGAATATTTTTTTGAAGAATAGGCCGCTAAGCATATTTATTTGCAATTGAAGCAAATGCAATTTAAAATCATTTATTTTTCAAGGGCTTTTCATTCGAGTCTGAGTATTAATGAATTCTTTTCAGAGTTTTTTGATGAAGGTTTGCGAATTCATGCGAGTTGGAGTTTATAAAATTCCGAGTACATGACAACCCTGGTTGCATTGCGTCATTACTAGCTGCGTAATTTTTATTTGTTTAATGTCTTCACCACCACAAAACGTGTCTAGCATTTGGCGACCTGATATTTTTTGTTATCAACCGGAGATAGTATTGCATGATTTTGGAGATGGCTCAAAAAATCACTCTCACATACAAATTCAGCCAGAATATCAAGCCATACAAGTCCTAGTAGAGGAAGACATGGTTACGCAAAAAATATAATGTGGGAAAAATGAGAAAGCATGTGAATATTGCTAATTTTAAACATTACTTCAAAATTTTATTAAAATAAAATATAGATATATAAAATATAATGCAATAATTCCGTTAGTGTACTTAGTATACTGTTTTATTGGTTTTACGAAAATTTTAAATGTCTGTTACAAATTAAAAATACAGGCAAACATACAAAGACTCGTGAAGTTTACAATTATAATTACGACTAAATCATTTGGAATGGTTGGCGCGAGCGTCGTAAGCTAATAGAATTTAAGAGCGGTGAATTAACTAATACAGCCGGAATTATTCGGTCGCCACTCGCGTGCATTAGCAAATACACCCCTTATATATTACCGTTCCTAGTTTTTTTTACATTTTTGTAGTATTTGTTAGAAGGTCATCGTTCCTTTGCCAATCTTACGCTGAAGTTAGTTTGTTTTGAAATTATGTTTACTAATATTTTTGTCGTTTATGCTAGGCCATAATGACATCATTGCTTTCTATTATCAATTTTTTTTTTAAATTTTAAATTGTTTAGCACAATTGGAAATCCCTGTTATTCACCCACGGGATGCTAATTTGGCTGACTGTGCATACCATTTATCGCAAGTAGCTGATAGCCAAAGACACTTGGAAAAACTGACTCTGAGCTTACTGAATGACGCCGATGTTTCGAATCTTCTGAATACTCGAAATGATGAAATTGTCTATGTAAGTAATTTCTTAGCAAAATTTTAACATCTATAAAAAACTATGTTATGGATTATTATTATAATTACTACATTCTTCAAGAAAATGCTTACTTTAAAATATCATTTCTCTTCATTTTATGTCAAATTTATATTTGTCTCTAGTGTAAATAAGGCATTTTCTTAACAAAAAATATTCATTTTTCTATGACCAAACGAGCTAATTTGCCAATATTTTCAAGTGTCTTTAGATTATCATAGTTAATATAAAATATAGCTCTTTGATTTGAATCGTGATTCTTTTGTGATTGCATTTTCTCTTTTGCATTGCAAATTGGAAAAAAATCATTAAAATATTAAAAAATTCAGCGTTATCTGATGCACACAGTTTGGTAGATTCGGCTGTTTTAGAGCAACAATGATTTCATCACTGAACATCTCCAAAACAAATTTTACTTTTTGGCGCTCAATCGGATTTTACTGATCTACTCATTAGATGCGACATTTCTGTCTTAAACAATATATTGATATGGCCCCAATTAGTTCTAATTGTTTCACCGGAGTTTGGTAAGTAGAAGTCCAGCTGCCGAGTTTTCTCGGTGTCAAGGTATTAGGTTGTAAAGAAAGTTCTTGCAGTTTTTAATCCTTTACATAAACATAACTCAGCTAAGAATAAACTTTATTCATTGAGGTAAAAAAACATTACAATCAACACATTTCTGTCAACTAGATATAAGTTTATATATGCTTCTTGAATAGAGATCCGGTTCTCTGGAGGTCATGAAAGCTTTGAAAATGTTCTTGGCACCATCTAAGATTTTGAAACATTGCTCATGGAGAACATTATCGAGATGCTTTAAAAAGTGATAGTCGGTGGGCGAGAAGCAGTGTTGCATAACTCAATACGTCAACTTCTGCAGGGTTGCTTTTGCGATGTGCAACCTGGCATTGTTATGGAGGAGAATTGGTCCCCATATGTTGGAGCTTCTGGTGCAATTCGTTAATTTGTTGCTTGAAATCCTAAGACAAAATTGAAATATTATTTTTAAATGAAGTCCACGCAATGAATAGATAGAGTGAAAAAAGCGCTATATATATATATTACACCACGCCATTGACTTGCAAATTGAGTGCTAAGACTTTTTCTCTATTTCGAACATTTGGATAATTAAATTTCCAATTGTTATGCTTCTGGTTGGTGCTAAATAAAGAAGCTCTCAAAGCCGAAAAATGTTTTAGATAGATTAATGCATCAAACAAACCCAAAACAAATGAGTAGAATTTTTTTGCACAATTATTTTGCTTCAACCAAAAGTATATTACTTTATATCATAAAACATGAAAGGAAGCGTGAGAGGCCATTTTGTAAAACGCATTGAGTCGCGAGCAAAATGTTGTAATGTCGAAAATATTAAACATGAATGCTTTTGAAAGAAACTTCATATGCAAATAAGTGAGGATGCAAGAGAAGACAAAGATTTTTTAAGACTTGTACTTAGATGAAAGAAAGGACAAACATTATATCGTGATGATAAAACGGGAAAGCAGAATGGTAGCAGTCGCCAAGAAGAGCATATTGTAATAATATCTTAACCAGATACTAAATGTTACACATTTAACTACTAATTATATATATATATATATATATATATATTAGGTATAGTCTATTTTTACAAAGAACCTCCCTCACAACTTTTTAAATGAACTTTTATGCACTGATTTCGAAAATCGCATTTATTTTTCAATCCGAATAAAAAATTGCCCGCGCATCGTGAATTGAAAATACGTTACAATGTAAGATACTGACCTAGATACGCTATAAATTGGGAAGTGGTATTTTGAAGAATACAAATCTGACCTTATTATGAAGCAATTTTGTAAAATTTAATTATTTTTCCTACTATTTTTAATTCTTTAGAAAATTGAATATTTGAAGAATAATATTTATTTCTTGAAAAATACATTCATAAATCGTTTGAAAGCAGAAAACGACCACACAATGTTTCATCACTTCTGCAAAATTGTTCAAGTTCTCCCATGGTTTTAATTCCTCGCTCTGCCAATCGATTGTTCCGAGGAATAGCGAGTTTCGAAGGTTCAATTGAGAAATGTTTTGAAAGACATTTGAGCGCTTTTTCATTACCCATCTTTTGTATTGAATTATGTAATTTTTTGAAATCATCGGAATGATACAAATGATTCCCAAACCATACGTCAGCCCAATCAGAGACAATAAAATCACAGACGTTTTTTAAATTTTGCCGATTTTTGGCGACCAAAAGGTAAGAGTAAAGCATATATAGCTCTTGAATTCCACCGAGCCTGTGAAAGATTGGGTAGTGGCCTAAATTTAATTTGAGGTAACTTCTTTTCTTTTATGTAAAATGAATATGCCCATCTAAGTTCAGCAAGATAGTCCATATCATTGTTCCATTGTTTTTCCAGCTTGAATTTTGCTGCACAATCTGGTAGGTAATTTTTTTCATAGAATTGAAACATTTCATTAATTCTTCAACAAAATAATAAGACACGTTAGGGGAGGTACTAGGAGTCGGAAATAGACCATCCATTATAATACGAAGCAGTCGATCTAAAACATGCAACTGGCATCCGATATATTGAGGGCGTTCATACCCCTTTGACGTGAATAGCCTTTGCAGTTGAACCACAATTCCATTTCTACAGCCTGAATTCACATTAGTTGTGTCGCATATCACCATTTTGACTTTTTTCCAGAGAGAAAATTCATCTAAAATTTCTTTAAGTGCATTTGTCACATTAATCGCTGCCCCGGAGTTCAAAGAAATAACTGCCAAGTTTATATCGAGATTAATATTTTTTAGACAAACTACAATTCTTTCTTTTTTTTGCAGAGAATTTCTTTTTCCATCAAAGTGAAGGCAGAATGCCTCGGAATTGTCAATAATTGTTTTGATTTGTTCTTTTGCAGTTTTACAATTACTGAGAATGCGTTTATTAATTGCAGATTGTGTCGGTGTTGCGATTGGCACGCCTTTGTTTGAAAATTTGCGGCATATAGCTGACATTTTACGACCTGAGATCATTGTAGATTGGGCTACTGCCGCAGCCTCCTTGGTTGAGGATTTGCATTTCCGCTTTTTGAGAGAGACCTTCAAAGGTTCTTCATCTGAGTCTTCATATGAACTTGATTTTTCTTCTGATGAAGCATATGCTTCCATCCTTAAAACAAATAAAAATTATAACTATAAAGGTATATAAAATAAACTTACAATGTAGTTTCAGGGTCAGCATAATCATGTTTCCTCGACCGTTTTGATGGATGTATCGAAGATAAAGGAGCTTCTTTGGAAGTTGCATATCCAATTTGCGCATTTGATTCCATTTGAAGTCGATACAACTCTTTGTCTTCTGTCGACAACCACGAGCCCTTTGAGTCAGTGATATCAAATATAATTTCAAAATTGTGTGACTTTCGTCTTTGAGATTTTCGGTAATTTTCCAGTAGCCGAGATATTTTATTAAAGACTGAGCGCTGAGGTAAAACAGGAAAATTCAATTTATCAGACCACAATCGCCTATTCATTTGAAATTATCGATATTCGTTTACTTCTTTCTTCAACTGATTGAAATAAAAAAATAAATCTCCCAATGATATCAACTTGCTGAGGCATTTTACTTCGAAAGCATAAAGAATTTTCAATTAAAGGGAAGTCAGTGTGTCTTTTATATCTCTGTTTCAGATTTGTTGTCCACTTTGCACTATTGCGCTCTGTCGATGTTGATGCTATTTTACTCATACTTCTAAAATAAATAAAACAGACTATCATTAAATAACACCCAATGCGCCATAATGAGTCACAGTATAAAGCAATATTCGAAATTAAAGAATAAATTGTTGACACATTTTATAAAGAAATAAAGAAAAAGTAAAAATATCAAACTATCACTAATACAATTTACCAATCAACAAGCAGTTTTCTCATACTAAATACACTGTAAACGTTTTCTATTTGTACGACAACCTTCAGCAATTAGCGGCCATGCCTTCAGTATTAACAAGTAGTGCAGAAAATAATGTCTCATCAATATTGGTACAGAGAAACTTGAAGATCCTCTTTCAAAAATTTTATCCTTTGAAAATTATTGGACGTGGGGTTAAAGTCCCCATAGCCCCTTGTACTGCAGGCAAAGTACATGAGTATGCGCGGGTCAATTTTTTTAAAATGGCAAATAGGAGCTAAATTTTTGAAAATAGCAAACAAAGTTTCAAATTATTATTGATGAGGGAATAGTCTATAATTAATTTTTTGAAAATAGACTATGCCTATATATATATATATATATATATTAATTGTTTCAGTCCTTCCATGCCATGTAATTGAGAGAACAATTACAACTATTTGCATAAATTTTCGACATTTGAAGCAATAAGAATTTTGGTTTTTACAAAGATGCACACGTTAGTTTCAGAATTTTTGGAAATCCCCTTACATTTGTATGAGTGCTCATAATATATTTTTTACGTATCTATGAAAAATATTTTATTCAAAATTAGCATATGAAACTTGGAAACGTTCATAGAATTTGAAGCAGCTTGGATTTTACATTCCTCCCGAAAATTATTAACAAATTTTTTATTTCATAAATTAAAACATGTCGTTTTCTGGGTTCTTGTATTCCTTGAAATATTTGTGGTTGATTTTTTCATTATAATTTATCTAAGTACATAAAATCAATTTTATTGAAAATGATTACATTGCGCCCCCTGCATGAACGGTTAAGAACTTCATAGGGATGCTAAAGTTTAAAAATAAACCACTACTAATATTTATACGACGTGCACGCATATAATTGCCGCTACATAACTAAGCACGAATGTGGCTTAATGCAAGAAATCGTGAACATTATTTATAGTAGGTGACTAATACACCTATAGTATTTTATTTTGATTTCCAAATCACGTTGTGCAAATATTTGTTTCATTTCAATTTACGCTTTGTTTTTAACTTTTAAATCTGTACATTTAATATAACTATGAATATTTAAATTCTTTTGAAATTCATGTGTAATTCACTTTTGCTATTTAGGTATCATTAACAAACTTTTAAAAGAAACCGAAGGTAAATGTCATGTTTGTGATACGCCAATAACACCATCAGGTCTAATTCCCAACAAGTACTTACGAACTGCAGTAAACAAATACGAAATATCTGTAAACAAGACTGTTCCCAATATTCCATCGGATGTTGTTTTTGGTTCACCTGTAAAGTAAGATGATTTTTCATACTAGTTACTTTTTCTATTCCGATTCATCAAAACAATTGAAATCAACAATATTTTTTCAAATCAAATTTAATTTGATATTTTGAGTTGGAATTGGTCTAGTCGCAACTTGTAAAAAATATTTAAGTCATGTGGTTTCAAATTTTTAATTCGAAGTTATAAAAAGAACGTATTCATAAGGTCCGGTGTAATACACCTCGTGATAGTGACGACGGAACTAATTTTAGTTAGGGGGAGGGGGCAAACAGGGATGTTAATTATTGAATTGCAATACAATATTTAGGCAACCATAAATTATTGCAATACTTGGATTACAAACAATAATTGTATATTCCAACAATTATTGTCGTTTACAAATCCGTGTTTCCGTCATCAGTTATCAATTTATTTGAGATTAATGTCCCACAATTTCTGTTTGTCTTAAGAAATACTGCTGCTTCTAAATTCACGGGCAGAAGCCTTCGTCGGTAATCTGTAAATTGGTGTCACACGTCACTGAATAAACGATCGGCAATATTTGAAGTAGGCGAAATCCAGGACATTGATTTAGTCATTTTAATTTTCTTTCTTGCCAGAGCCGAATCTGCGAAGGAAGCAGATGGAGATTCGTTCCGAATTTCGTTGATTTCTTCCACTTCAATTTGGCTAATTATTTTTTGCTCGTCGTTTGTTAAGTTTTGTTGAAGGATTGTTTTCACAATAGCTTTCTCAAATGCCTGATATTTTGATATGCTGTTGTTATCCTTGATATCCTTGTTCGCCTTGATATCCAAATAGTATTTAAGCTCCGGGTGATGCCGCAGCAAAGTGTCAAACAGAATTCGGGCATCAGACAAGTCCAAATTTTGTTCTTGTAATTTTTTGGAAACAGACTCGAATTTTTTAAGAGTTTTGAAGACGCTCTCGAGTATTAAATCATCCCCTGGAGATAATAACGGCAATAAATCGCGATCTGTATAGTCTATGAATGGTTTGAGTTCGAAGTATCTTTTAAGCATAATGAATGTCGATGACCATCTCGTATTTTTCTGAAAGACTGGTCTCAGGCTTGTCTTTTTGCGGAGATTTGCTGATTTCTTGAGAGTAGACATCTTTTTCATTAACTCATGCACCTGCGTCACTTGCTTGTTTTCTCGTAAAAGTTGTTTGACTGCTAAATTCTATCGATTGCATTTAACAACCCAGATATGGCACATTTAGCTTTTCCGCCATACTCAAGTTCGTAATAGCATTGTCACCAATTATAAAACCGATATTTGCCAGTGATTTCGAAAAATGAGAGCGTGCTGCGGATAAAATCAATGTGGCTGTTTGCCCCAAGATCGTCTTCGTGCGTAAGCGGGGAAATTGCAAGTAATACGTGTTAGCCAAATTTTTCTCGTCCCGAAAAGTTGCGAAAATGGCCAGATAATGCGTGGAAGTGCTCGATTCTGTCCATCCATCAAGAATTAAACCAAATTTATCCGGTAGAATTGCTGTAATTTTTTGTTGCGACCGCCTGTGTTGTTTTTTTCGATAAATGGCATTGTCCACAAAACTAAATGGCAAGCCTTTCATAACAATCATTTCCATGTTTCCATAAATCGATTTTGCCTTTTTGGTAACAGCAAAATTCTCTAGAGTGGAATTCCGGCTTGCTACGAGACGGGATTCGTAGTCTTTGTTGTGTCAATACGTGATTAACAAGATTTTGATAACCTGAGCTTTTCTTTTGCTTTCGTATCTTGCTACACAAGCAACAACGTTTTTGGATCGACTGATGTAAAGAAGTGGCCGCATATTTGTTTATTGGAACGATTCTTCACGAGCCGATTTACTCTTAGCACGTGTAACGCGGTTGCTGTGTAGAAGTGAATTTGCCACACTATGCGACCTCTAAGCTGATTGGCTGATACACCACGGCTTGCTCGCACATTAGCACGCATTACGTCCTCTCACTGTGTTCAACTGTTCATGTCAGCGTATTGAGGTGGTCGCGTGTGGTGACTAATGCACGCCCTTCGGTGAATTAATGAACGAAAGCCCTGTTAAAATTGCCCGAATTTAGTTTACAATAATTGTGTTGAAACAATAAATTATTTCAATAATTTTGAGCTAACAATAAATTATTGTCAATATTTTATTGCAATTATTTTTTCCACCAATTATTTATTTAACATCCCTTTTTTTGCCGTCTAAATTATTTAATTTAGGGAGGTTTTTTGAAAATGTGATTTGAAGGAGGCAACTCTCCTATGTCACAGGCGATTCATAGTGTGCTCAATTACAATCTTATGGTGTGCTTACAGTTTATCAATGAAATATACTTCGCAATTAGTACAAATTCAGCTGTACACAGTTGCGAAGGACGATCGATTAATAAAACTAATGAAAACAAAAGAATGCTTGATTGAGCTTATTAATTGTACTCATGCTGCGGTAAGCGCTTGAAAGACATTTGCACAATTGAGATGAAAGACGTGATCAAAGCATTTTTAATATTTTGTCATTCATTTCTTTCCTGATTAGTCAATTCTAAGTTTTAATTGAAATTAATCAGCTGTCAACGCTCTATCAATGACATAAACAAGTTCAATTGTGACCCTGTAAGCAGCGTATCAACAAAAATATATTCTTCTCGATTGAGAAGTGTTATAATTCATTGATAAGTTGTAAACGCATCTTTAATGAAGTTCTTCGTTGAATTAATATATTCATGTGCGCGAATGGGTGAATAGATTTTTGTTCTCTATTCTAATGATTTTTTTATCAGTATTTGATTCTTATAAAATACCTGAATATATTTTACTAAACCAATGGTATGAATCCCATCAATTTTGGAGTAAAAATGATGTCTTATTAGCAACCTCGTAAAATCTGTTCAACTTTTTCAATATGCTTAGCTATGAGACTATTTTTCCTTTACAAATAAGTAAGGATACCGCAATAATAATAATAATAATAATAATAATAATAATAATAATAATAATAATAATGGATAAAGATATTCATCAAAGGAGTTGCACCAATTGGAAAGGAAGAATATCAAGCTTCGTAAGATAATATTAATGCATTTTAATGGCCGCTGAAGGCAAACACTACAAAAATATAAATACAAAAGTCGATTTTATGATAAATATTTGTGTGAAGAGACAAGATTATTCAAGACGTTTGCATTGTACTTGACTAACATTAATTTATATTTGCAAAATTTTTAGCAGTATTTTATTCAAAAGTTCCTTCTTTGTTACATAACGATTTTCTACCTTGGTGATGATTACATGTAAATATGCTCTTAATTGCGATTATATATTAAATAATTGATTTTAGAAAAGAATTGCTATCGAGTGATGTAACAAAATCACCTCTCAATGTAATGTCTTCTCCAAATGCTGATGACAATGGAAAACGAGCTCAAACTGTTGATGCTTTAAGATGCATGCTTGGTGCTCCACCTTCTAATTCAGATTCTGCTAATACTACTGAAATTGAAAACGATTTATACAAACGAGCAGTAGAAAGCAGTGTCGATACAGGGAATATTAATCAATCTGCATCTTCGTTATCTCTCACTTCTAAAGAAAAAGAAGATGATAATGTTGCTAGAGACATTTACGAGCATATAGATTGGGAAGTTCCAAAACCATCAAGTGTAAAGCAATCTCCACATTCTGATCAGTCGGTTAGCCTTCGTTTTCGGTGCACGAGTAGAGTGGTGGTATTCTACTCTCGGGCGCTATTGTTCAATAGTTTAGGGAAATTGTTTTATTGTATTATAGAAAATCATTTTGCCATCTTGTTTCTTTTGACAATTGCTATATTCTGCTATATGAATATACAGTTTTCAACATGCAATCATATCATTAGGAGCATAATTTGCATTTAGGACTATAATTATCATAACAATTTCCTAATTCTTCAAGCTAATTTTTTTCCATTTCACAATAGTACATAATTTTATTTTTAAGCGTTAATTTTAAGTTCTTTTATTTGGGGGTTTTGTCATTATGATTTTGAGTTTTTACTAGTAAGTTAGTTATATATTTTGTTCTATCTAAATTATAATTGACTACAATTTTGCAGTTAACAATTTCATCAATTTATTGCTTTTTCTATAATTATGATTATATTCTCTAGTTACATTAAAAAATTGATGCTACTTTTCTCAGAAATGAAGACGGGTATAATCTACAGAGCCATACCTTTTTGGTATTAAAGGACATTTTTATTAATATTTTAATTCTTTTAGCAACAAATTTGTGATAATCTAATTGAATTATTTTTTTAATTTGGATCTTAAAATTCCCAGTGTATCCAAAGTTACGATGATTTTTCCTGATGATGATAAAATTTCAAACTACGAAAATCATGCCTGAGGCGTTTAAAATATTTAATTTTTTTCGAAGTTTCTGTTCATTTTGGGTTTCATCATCACTTCAACATCAGTTTAAGTTGGATTCATCTACAATGGCTAAAGTTGCAATTCCAAGAAGATGTGGAAGTAATTGGAAACACATCGAAAAGAAATTTGAGGCTTAATTCTTACCATTATTATCATTTATTTTAATGAGTTCTTAATGTTTTACATTTTTGTAAATGTCTAATTTTCAATATTTACCAAGTTGTGATGTTTTTGTACTGTAAATTTTATTATGTAAATTTAATGTATATATCTCATTAGCAGGATGATGAAAAGAAAACAGTAGAACAGACTAAGGCCACCATTGTCACAACAACGAAATTACAAACTTCCAGGTAAAATATTTTGTAGTAAGTCCTTTAATATATTAAGTTGAAACTACATTGAAAATGAATTTATTCCGCAAATACGAGGATTGTTTACCACAGATAGTTTGCAATGTATTGTTAATGTAGAACACTCACGCTATGTTCGATAATTTCATAACATTGTATTTACTTCGAAATCGTATTTACACAATTGACTAGCTGTAGTGAGATTGCTAAATTTATTTTTTTCAGCGTGCTACATGCTACAGCCTTGTATTTGAGAACATAGTTTAATATCGATAAACTTGAATTACCTTTAGAGCTTAAAACAGCACCATAACCTTCCACCATGCTTCACAGTGGGCAGTATTTTTTGGGGTTTCATTGATTCATTCTTGTTTCCCCATAAATATTGCCTACTAGAATGAGAAAATAATTCGAGTTTTGTCTCATGTGACCAAAATATTATAATCCAAAACTAGTATCATTATCGATATTTTCCTTCGCCACTTTCGTCGGTGTTGCTCATGAACAGATATTACTTTCTTGCTCGAAATCCTTTGAGACCAGCTTATAGAACATAGTTTTTGTTATACTTCTGTTCGTTTGCCCCAGATGTGGCTAATAGGGCAAAGATTTCATTAACAGTAGTCTTCGGGTTGTTGTTTACTGCCCTAATCCGAAGAGAAATTTTTGAAAGACGACCAACACACGTGCAAGACCATTTACAGTATGAAACATCTTGAATTTCCAAATAATACACTGACTAGTTGATTTTGGCACATATACTTTAGATATTGTATCACAGCCTATAATCCATTGTCCAACGTCTTCAGAGTTCTTTAGTTTTGCTATTTTGAAAATGTGTTGCAGTGCCACATAGTCGGTGATCAATGTTTGTAAAAATTATTCAAGTTACTAACTTTCAATAGCTTCAGAAATAAGGACATAAGAAATTATCAACTGTGTGTTGTAATATATTATTTTCGTTGGCGGAATTTTGATGATATATTATATAAATTTTTATGTTATTCAATACAATTTATTGAAACTTGTTTATTGACCTTAATACTACTTAGACTCATGAGTAGAAAACAAGTTATGGATAGAAATGTAAAATTTATCACGTCGTATGGGATACTTACTGTCCCACTATATAATAAAAATATCATTGCAAAAAACATAACATATGTCGAATAAAATTTGGATCAACTTTACTGGGTAGTTTAATTGTGCGTCTATTGGCAATAGTAGATTACATATATTTTGCTTTTGCACTGCTCGGCAAGTGCAAATTGAAATGTTCTATTTCATGTTATCCAGTGACCAGTCTAGGAACGTGCATTGCTCTGGCAAAGAGCCCTTGTACGCTAAAGAAATTTAACTCTTTCAAATTTAGTTCACTTCAAACACAAATTGGAATATTTTCGTTCGCCTTCACAGACACTAATACTATTGATATAGTTGTACTTTTACGACGAATCCTTCAAATATCTATGAATGACGTATATAGTTACATAATTTAGCAGACAGTTTATTTCATTGTTAAATAGAATGTGTAACAATTATTGTAAAATAATACTAGCGTGAAAATTCTAATTTTATGTTTTCTCACTGTTCTATAATATGCAATATTTTACTTTTCTATATTACAGAAATTCATAAACTCAATTGAATGTATGTGTACCTGAGTGGGAGCTTAGACTAAGGTATTGTAAATATGTTATCCTTTATGTATGTTGTAATTCAATGATGCAATTACTGGTTGTTATTATTACTTAGCAATTGAATAATTTCATTTTTAACAATGGATTGTTTAGTACGTCATCTATGAAAACTGCAGCCACAGTTTCTACTAAATCACAGGTATTATTTATTCTCATAAACTAACAATAGTAATTATATTAGGATTCCACTCTTATCACTCATGCGGTGCCCGTTCCAGTGCCTATTCCAATTCCTTCCTTACCAATCACTGGAACTGATTCATTGCTGGGACTGCCTATGATGTCAAGTCATGCTCCTCTCTCCGAAAATGAATTTTACAGGCAGAAGCAAGAACTTAAACGGCATTATGTCGATGAGAGGTTTAAATATAATGATTTTGTGTTTTCAATTAAATCGTTGCTAAGCATGCGGTATATATAATTTGACACGAGATGTCATTGTGCGACATTATAGAGTACTAAATGATAGCAAATATATTGTAGAGCGACTTTATTAAGTTTTCGGCATTACATGTCAGATTTTAAAATTCGCTTAATGAAATTTTTATTTGCGGTTAATGTTGTCAACAAAATTACAGTCCTTTTCTTAAATCAGGACCGTGTTTCGCCGTAATATCAAAACAATAGCGTAGTCGGTGTTTATTATCCTATGATGAACAACATCTTGTTGAATGAGGTAATTAATTAAAGAAGGTAATGAATAAATTATAAAAAATTTATCATTTATTTCAAAACATCTTTACCGAAACGTAATCACGACGATTTCAAAAAATCACACGTCCTGAAATATATGAAGCAAGCCATTAATTGATATGCTTTTATAACATAAAATATGATACTGCTTTAGGTTTTGTTTGTTGATTTTCCTCGTATCTTCTTTGTGTTGTCTACTTTTAAGTTTAAGTTAAAACTTTTGTTAGATTGAAATTCCTGATTAGTATTTGAAGATTAGTTTCCCCATCGTAGATTTCAAAGAATAGTCATTTTCATTTTAATCGATTTTTTCTATTCTTTCTATCACTTACAATTTTATTAGCATTTGTAAAGAAATTTCATATTTAGTAGAACATTTGAAAATTTTACCTTCATTTTCCTGACGCTTGTCCCCTGATATCTTATAATTTGAGCTTTGATTCACACAAAAAGTTTTTAAAGTAGTATTCAAATAGTTGCTGCATTATTACGCAAATTTATTTACATGCAATGCTTGAAACAGCGGTTGGCTTTTTTATAAATTTAATTACTCGAACCTACAAAGGAGGTTATTGGAATCAATTGATTTATTGCATTGTGTTCTGTTTTACAGCATTATCAGCGTGCATGGCAAATTAGTCATTTATCACGTATTTTATAATAAAGTTTTATACTTTGTGAAAATTCCCCAACACCAAACATGATTTTGCATGAGTCTGTACTGAGTTTTATGTTTAACCTTAAGTTTGATACTGTATTGTCACTTTTCCAGTCAAAATGGTTGATAGAAAATTTGGCTCTCAATTTCACATTTTCGAATGTATAAATATAATTTCAATTTTATATTCTGTTCTAAGCTCTAATATAAAAGTGCATATAAGTAATCTTGAAATTACAAGGCTTAAGTATACATTGAACAACACCAAAATGTAGGAAAAATTCAAACATTTTGCTTTGTTCAGAGCTGCGCGGGATGATATGCCCTAACCCAATAAATGATTCGATGAACTAATAAATCAGCTATCTTTGATCAGAATGCGGATGTGGTCGTTTTCAACAAGAACAATTCAGCCAATTTGTTTTGAAGCATTGATTTCAACCTTGCTATTTTTAAATCTTTTATATATAAGGAAACAATCAGACGTTTAACAATTCATTTTCATTAATGTGATTTTGCGGGTGCCAATTTGGAAATCAAAACTTGCTAGGCGGAAGTTTTGTTGAACATTTAATTAGTCTTCGTTTTAGTAATTATAATCTCGCATATCGCAATTTTGAAATAGTTTTGGGCATTTTTTATGCAGATTGGCGACCACGAATGTATACATAACTTGCATTAAATTTTGCCTAGATTGGTAGTGTTGAAGTTGACCATTTTCTCAAGTTTATCGATTTTAACTTTCGTATCATTAATTGCATATTTAGCCGCCAATACGAACTCGAAAGAGAATTGAGCGATTTCAAACACGATCTATACCTAAAAAGAACAAGTAGTTATAGACGATCGCGCAGTAGAGATCGTCGGCACAGGTAATTCATTTTATATCAGTCAAACATTTATATATTATATTTAGATCATATTCTCGAAGTCCTTCATACAGATCTCGGCGGTATTCCCGATCTCCAGATTATTATCGAAGGCATTCTCGCAGGTCGCCTTACTATAGACGTTCTCCAGAATATAGGCGCTCTCCACGTTCGTATCGACACGAATCTCGTCGTTATTCTCGTGAAAAAGATAGAAGGTTATAGATTGATTTTACTGAAAAACCACGTTAAGCCTTTCATGCACTGGGTTGTTATAAAACAACAATTTAAAACAATGGATTTCTTGTACCAAGACATTACAGAAAAAACTAAATTTGGTGTTACTTTGGATTCTGTTATGAGTGAGACTGCAATTGATTTAGCAATTCTGAGTGCGTCTCCAATTTTAAATTTTATGGCAATTTTTTTTTAGTATTGAGTAAAGCTATTTATGTTAGTATAATGAAAAAATTCATGAATAGTGCTGAAATGTGTAAAATTAAATAATGTATTTTCATTGTATGTCACATTTCGTATTTGTCAGATTACAACCAAAACAATTGCTTCAATTTTGTTTGTTATTGTTCACTATTGTCATTATCAGTTGGTGATATTTGTCCATTTCACCTCAATAGTATTAGTTTTTTTAATCTTTTTATATTTTGTGACCATGGAAGGACAATGTTTTTTCAAGAACGACAATTTCATATGACGTCAATTAACATAATTTTCAGGAAATTTTTTTGAATTTGTCATTTTAGTGGCATGCATTAAGAAAAAAATAAAATGATTTTTTTCATCACTCGAGGAAATAATTGGTGAGCGAGTGAATTAAAATAGAATTTTTAATAAAGTGCAATGCAATGGCAAAATATGTCCAGTATTTCCTTTAGCTTTCGTATGCAAATCTATGGTCTATTGGACCCCAACGTAATTTTGTTGTATTTCCATGAATTCTCAATTTTTTAGTTCCATCGCCAATTACCCTCACATATTTAACTGTAATACACGGTTATAAAAAATCATTTGTCAGCGCTCTCTGCATCGAATATAATTTTGGTTGAATGTTTTTATCCCACGGCTCTACAAACCTTGGGTGAATATCTAAAAAAATACAGAACAACTAAATGGTTTAATGTATATATATAATTAACCCTGTCCTAATATTTAATGTAGAAACGGTATTACTGCATAATTATAGCATATGGCCTTGAAAATTGCAATTGATTGCAATAAGTATCAATAAAACGTTTATCTAATGAATATCTGGAAAACAGTTATTACATAACAAACTACAAGTTGGCTGCTGGCATTGACGGCAAGTTGAAGCCGGCTTTTAGTAATTCTGTGTGCAAGCTGAGGAGCTGATTGTGTAATTTCAAACTAAGATTTAAAAGGCATGCACTTTGCTGGGGTGCTCTTGGGCTTTTCAAATCTCTTTGTTGGGATGATAAAATTCATTTGCGAGTTCATGCAAAAACAAACGACGCTTGTATTTCTTTCCTGCTGTCTATACAGAAATTGTAAAATCCAAATGATAGATGAAACAGATAAGAGTCCACATCATGTTCTAACCGGAGAAGATAAAGGGGAAAAGTTATCTTACGATTATTAGAGTGTATAGTTGAATGTCTGAAAACACCAAAACTTCTTATGAACTTTAGTATGTAACTGTTTGCAATTTAGTAGTGTTATTCTGTTTGTCACTTTAACATATTTTATACTTATTATTATAATTTTGATGGGGTTTGAAAAACTCCATGTTTGTAAACTAAAAATATTAACTTCTGCATACGAAGATTAAATGTAACAGCACTGAGCATGGTTAACCAGTGGAAAATGATAGTTCAAAACAATTTATATTTTGATGTTTTTAGTACATTTAATTGGAACGCCTTTTTATTTAGGCACGTACTCAAGGATTTCAGTTATGATGACTATGTCAAATGGCACGAATTGCAGAGCCGACATTACAGAAAAGAACGAGATGAGTATGTTTTACATTATATATATTTTTTTCCCCAATTAGGGAAAATCTGTTTATATTTGCTGTCTGTGATATGTATGTACATTTTACTAGAATAATCTTGTTCACAGTAACAATTGTTTTAGTAGTACATACATGTACTGTAAAAAATGTTTCTTTATGAAAAGTGAAATGTTATTCAATTGTTATAATTTTAACTAGTAGCATATTAGCGTTCGTAAATTTTCTTGTTGGTTTACAATTGTACGATTGTACCCGAGGTCAAGTTTGCTGAACTATTGCTTTAAATATATTAGTTACACGAATGTATGGCGACAGTTTTCAATTGCACAAATTTAGCTTTCAAATAAATTATTTCAAACATTATTTACACAAATTATGATGTTGACTGTTAAGGTGCTCATAGACTCCGAATCCGAACTCTAAAGATTACAACTAAAACATCAACCAATGATTATTCTGTCAAACACAGTTAAATTTATAAGTATTTAATTGACTTACTTTTTAGTATTTTCAATCATATTTGGGGTAAATATAAAATTATGTTGTTTAACACATAAAATTTAACAGAAAACGTTATTGTTCGAAAATATAGTGTCCATTACAAAGATGGTGTAAACTGGACGTGAGTATACAATAAACCATGATCCTATTCTAAAGGAGCCCTAAACCAAGATAATCAATGTCACTAAAGTAGGGAATAAAATCAATTGCTAAAATTAATTGCAGTTGTTTCATCTCCACACTACGGGCTACCTAAGCATATTTTATGAGCTTCGATATCTGCTTACGTTCTGCTTCAGCATTAGAAGTTTAAAGAGCTTAATCGTCTTTGGTTTCTTCGCGGTTTGCTCATTCCACACTGAATGCCTTTGGGTGTTCGCGTTTCCTTTAATTTATCAAAGCTCTGACCTCAATACATCTGCGATTCAGTTATTCAGTTGCTTTCACCTTCATAGAATCTTGGAAATTCATAAAGTCGATGCCTCGCCTAGAGAGTTTCGTTTACTCGTTGCTTCTTTTTTACATAATTGACCAAGTGATATAGCAATTATACACTCGAACCACATAATTTTGTTAATTTTGTTGCAGTTCTTGTCATACTCAGTTAATAAAGTCACGTTTTCACTATTGATCCCCAGAGATTCTTGTGAAATCAAACTTCCAACTTGTCTAGCAATATTATCAGGCATTAATGCAACAGTAACGATCAAACAAATGCCTCTTTGTTGCATCCCCAGAAAGCAATTTATTGAAAGCAATAAGTGATGAAACCAACTTTACATTAATTTTTGTTCAATGTTAGGCACTACATCGAAGACCCGCCATTCCTCCAATAACATCAATAACTTGTTGACACTTTTGAAGAGAACAAATAAAAGCTTATGTGTAATGTTTGCTTTGTAGATGATAGAGAAATGGTTCTTGTGTTGAGAATTTTTATGCGGCTAAATGAAACCGAGGTGCAACTTCAAAAATACACTGATTCCAAATTCAATTTGATAGTTTGGATCATTAACTCAAAATTGCATAAGTACTGCACTTACAAACATTCCGGATATTCATCAAAATTAAAAGTTTGATATTGAAAATACAAAATTCACATTGAAAATTGACATAAATTTTGTTGTTTCTTTAGATTGTTTAAAAGGCGTTGCAAATGGAGGAATAAGGTTTAATTTTATAATTATATTGTTGGATTCAACACACATTATATTTTGTATGCGATTTTAGACTTCCAAAGCATTCGATTTAGTTAAAACATATATTTTGTTTAATCACAACCGATTATACTATATATACAAATCTACAAACTTGCCAAAACATTTTTTATACTTAAATTATTTTAGTTATTCACCAATGCCTCACGGTAATCCTCTAAAGCCTTTAATGAGTCGAGAAGATTTCAAACGACTTCACGCTAAAAAATATAACGAAGAGCATTATAAATCAGATGATGTTGAAGAAGTTGAATCTAGTAAAAAAGTATGTAGCTTTTTCACTGCTCAGTATTTTAGTTTAGTTTTTCCATTTTCAGCAATTTTTTAAAAAATTGATGATATTGTATGCAAAAATTAATAGATTTTCGCAATACAATTTTTGTATTAAAAAATTGCAAGTACAAGTATTTTATTAACGCACATTTTGATTCTGATTACACATTGTTGTAAATATCAATACATCAATAAAGAAATCTGCATTTTTTATTATTTTAATTGTTAGTACACAAATGATTGCAACCAAAAATATTTTAAAAACTTATTTTTGCAGTCAACCTATTGTTCGTTATATTTATGCATTTGTTTATCCGGCGTTGTAAACTCATTTGTAATATATGTGTTTAACAAATATTTCTATTTTGTATTCCTTTGCTTTGTTCTAATTGTATTCTAACGTTATTTGTAAAAAGTTTTTTGAATGCTGTTTACTAAGACTTTCACATTAATTTCAATTTTTAATCTTTCTTAAAATGAAAAAAGTTGCTGTTTTTGGAATGCTTGGCAGTAAGTATAACGTCAGTTATGTTTTACGTTAGCAAAAATTTTTATTTGTTAAAAAGTTTTAAAAGCAATTGAAAATGCATGCCCATTCAAGAATTGTGTTATATTGAAACGTTTTTAGCAGCTCCAGTTCAAATACACATTGTTTTAATTTTATTCAAATTTTGAAATCAACGTGGCAGATATTCAAATGTCAACCCTCATTCTAGTCAAAATATGAAAAACCTGATATATACCGTGAAAATTCAATTTTATTTATGTAAACATTGATAAACAACTGTTGCATGGATTCCTCATTTGGGAATATTAAAAACTGTTTCATCGTAATTCTTATATCGCATTTGTCAAACTGCTGCCAATGTATTCACAATACACAGTATTGTCTAAAATATTCAATTTAGCTTTCTATTAAAGCATTTTCTTAGTTTACAGCAGGGATCGTTAGATTTTAATCGCGTTTAATCGTATGAAAAAATTTTTTTGGCGATAGATTAATCGTAATCGCGATTAATCTACTTCTGATTAAAAATATTCAAAATACAATATATCAATTGAAAGATATTCAAAATAGAAAATATCAACTATTATTGTTATTTGAGATTATTTCCTGAAATCATTTTACTCCACATGCGCTTGTTAGCGTAAAGAAATATTTGGATCTCTAAGTTGAGGGGTAATAAACGATTTTGTTTAATCAGATAGAGCATGACCAGCTTTGCTGAACAGTCTCTCAACCTGATTAGAAGTTGGCGTGATAAAATCGAGAATCCTTTTATATAGAATTAGGCGACATCCGACGCTTCCTAAGTATGTTAGATGCCTATAATCATCACGCTCTTCTATGTCAGGTGTTAAGGTTTTCTTTGTAAAACATGACACAAGAATAGTGGCCATAGATAAGCATAAGATCAAACCGAAAATGACATCACGTAACTGAATGCATAAGCATCAACTTAATTGGAATAATCTAGATTAATCGAGCACGCTGTTTACGATTAATCTAATCTACAAGACCAGCACGATAGATTAATACATCCGATTAATCTCGATTAATCGCGGTGACGATTAATCATGTTGGATCCCTGGTTTACAGGCTTTTGCTAAAAACACGCCCAACCATTATATGAATAATACCATGTGCTTCATTAGTTTGATGATTTTTTATCGGCCTGTAGTTACAAAGTGTGAAGGACGTCGATAGCAGCAGGTCGTAAGATTTGCATTCTCAATACTAATGCAGTCCACACGAATGTAATGACATTCGTTTGTCATGGCTGCATAAATATCACCTGTGCCAACATCGCATCTGTTTCTTTTTGAAACTTTAAATTGGAATTGCTGCATTAAAATTCGGGTGATAGAAAAGTTGATTGACATGGGGAATGTAGGATGTTGCTATTTATGTAAATATATTTTGCGGATATGGATACTGTTTGAACTAGGAAGTAGAATAATTAATTATAGGGTTATCTCATTCCTTATATTTACCTTAGTGTTTACAAATAATTTTTCTGCTTTGTCTTGAAGTTTGCTCATTCCAGCAAAGGGAGGGCAAATATTCAATGTTGTTTGGCATAAACAGCGAATGAAAGTCTCCAAATACTGTTTTTGTACTTTCGAATTTTTATTGACGCTATAGTCATTATTAGGTGATGCCATAATACGTAATTTAAGTACGCAATTTTATGTTCATTAAACTGTGTTCGTAAAATTAAATTCGTAAAATTCTGTTCGTAATACAGTATTCGTAATTATTACTTTCGAAATTCATTTTCATAAATGTATCATCGTAAGAATAACTTAGTATAACAACGTGCGTAGTGCCATTGGGACTCTAATTAAATTTAAAGCCAACTAAAAAAAGTATTTTTTTGTTAGCAATAATGAATATATTTTCAAATTTAATTTTAAAAAATGTTTATATGTCATAATATAATATATTCAAAATGTTTAATTAAGATGTTTATGATTATCGTAAAAACAAAAAATTATCAAACTGACAATCAAAAATACTAAATTGATAATTCAAAAATTGTAAAATTCAAGGAAAGTCGGACTATTACAGGAAGAATGTCTTCACTGAGGGCGCGGAAACGACAAATTGGGCATGTATTGTTCGACAGCAGCCAACTTTCCAAACATGTTCCACAGAAACGACCATGATGGCAATTCGGCAACATCACGCGATTCACTACCAGTGCCAGACAGAAAGTGTATCGGTGTTCATCAACAATATTTCCTAACGGAGATTCATCATTTGTGGTAGTCTCTATTTCTACGTTTTCCCCAATTTCAAAATCACCACCTTAGACAATTTCAAAGGAACTATTGGCAATGCCAATACCAGAGTAACTACTCTATTTAAGAATTCCATGGAATTGATAAATCTCGAGCTGTAATCAATAATTGCCAGACGAATGTTGCGGTGATTAATTTTGTAGCGTCGCCCACTCTTCGTTCTATTCAATGGCTGGCCGTTAAAAAGTCTCCAGGTATCATTGATCGCAGCATTAATTACAGATTGGAGAACAGAAATAAACCGCCACATGTTTGGATGCATTGCTTTAAACAAGCGCTTAAGCCGTGCATGGTAACCTTCCATTTCAGAATTTGTACTGCTGGGGCATTCGTAAACAAAAAGTTTCTAAACTCCCACACGAGTAAACCAATAATCCACTACATACCTTAAAATCTTCTTTAATCTAAATTAAGATTGTTTAATTGATCATTATTTTCTGCTGCACACTAACGAATGCGCACAAAAACCATATAATAACATTAAAAATATAATGTTACTTCTCTTGGACGTTAACAGAAAACGAATCTGCTCCTTTCAGATTCTCAGATAGTAAACCAACAGCCTCAAACATATCGAATGGTGGTAGCAGTGGTAACGCCATAACGCAACGCAAGAATCTTTTTACAGCATCATCACTATAAGCATACTGTAATCCAATTTGCTGCGCTTTACGAAAAATGGCTTGCGAAAAATGATAACATCCAACAACTCTTGCGTTAAAGTATCGTTCAGCACATTCCTAAAAATATAAAAATATAAAGTAGATAGAAATGATGTCACGGAAAATATTTAAAGTTAAAGAAATAATTTCAAAATTTGCTTTATCAAATGCATACCTGTATTCCAGCAAATTCTAATCGATTGCCGTACTCCGAAGAATTTGTCTCCAAATCAAATATTTCTCTGAGAGAGGAGTATTTGTTTTGGATTCGGCACAGCACTTCATTCTCGATTTTACCTACAAACAATTTTTATAAAACATTCATATAAATTCATATATCAATTCCACCGGAGGTTTCCCATTAAAAACATTTTACAACAAGGTTTGATGTCAAAAGAGAATAATTAAAAGTCATTGTTTATTTTCAATAAGTCTAAACTTCACATCGATATTCAAAAAAATTTCCGTCATATTCCTCTTTGTGCTTTGAATAATAATTTTTTACAAAGAACACCTAAACTGCAGCTGGTTCCAATTTATTATACGAATATTACAAAAACTATGAAATGTAATCGACTATTGAAGATTCAACTGTGATTTAATAAGGGATCAATTCCAGTTTAGGTATCCCTGGGAAAAAAATCGTACTGAGTCAGAATTCTTAAAAAATCACTGTTTAAAAAAATTGCTTGTTCATCGAACAAAACTTCATTAGAAAATATTTACTTTAGATTGAAAACGTTTTTTTACCCAGGGACACTTAAACTGGAACTGATCCTTAATAAGTAGTAGATTATAATTACGCAGACCTTTACAAGTTCAATCTCTGTTGGAACACTGGCATGATTATGATGCGTTTTCAAATCGAACAATCCTTGCTGAAATGTAGCACTTCCAGGACACCTGGAGTAATTTCGACATTTATAGTAGTCTCGCCTACCTTGCTGTAATCTTTTACATAGAGATACGAATCTTTGACCAAAAGTTTGGAATTTTTACGACTTCCTTCAATGAAATGCGCCATTACAGATTCGCACGAGTAATTAAAAAAAATACTAAATTATTTTGCTCTAACATTTAAGAAATTATTTTTCGAAATTTAATATTATGAAAACAGAACTTGCTAATTAAAGTTTACGAAATACTTTACGAAAATATATTTACGAACATATAAATACGAACATAGTTTTACGAATATAGTTTTACGAATTTAAATTTACGTATGTAGTTTATGAGCATACGAAAATGAATTTTACGAACTTATTATGCCTACCCATTATTAGAGGTTGGTTCTTTGTCTTGTTTTTCATTGCAAGTGTAACTGGTAATTTAGCGCAAGAAATCACGCGATGACCGTTCTCGCAATGAAATAGAAGAAAATGAAGATGTTAGAACCAGTGAGAAACGACGTCATAAGAAAGCTAAAGATTCCAAAAATAAATCTCCAATCAAAACCAAAAAGAAAGCTAAAAAACCTAGGTAGATAATCTTTTTGACTTATTAAACTGTTTATATTTTTAGACGAGAATCTGTGGAAACTGATTCTAGTAGTGCTAAAGTTCCTGTCAAACCTTCGTTTGTTGTTGGTAGTAGTAGCAGTTGTAGCAGGTCACCAGAAAAGAAAAAACCAAAATCTAAATCACCTACAATCGTTAAGCCTGAAAAAGAGGTGATTGAAATTACTAAGACAAATCAAATAAAAAAGTTGACGCCGCCTCTTGTGGAGGAGAAAGAATCACAACCACTTTCCATTGTTGAACCAGTGTTTTCTGTAGATGACGACACTGTTTCATTAGGAATTTCTGATGATCAAAAATCCGATTTGGAAAATGAAATTCACAGACCTGTCACCAATACCAACTCTAAAGTTTCGCAGCGCGTGTCATCTGTAGCCATCGCCAATTCTGAGTCCATCTCAGAAACTTCTTCCAATACTTCTGATGATAATTATGAGCATCCCATGTTGGGAGCAGTTACCTCCTTACAACCCACCACTGCTGCATCTGCCACTGCAATGATTCGTCAGGATGTTATTGCAAAGAAATCCAAAAAACGCAAAAGCAGTGAAATATTGATTGAATCAGAGAATATGTCGGATAAAGAAGTGCGACGGAAACGTAAGAAAGAACATAAAAATAAAAAATTAAAAAAGCAGCTCAAGCATAAAAACTTTGAAGTGAAGCAGAAGAAGAAAAAGCGTAAAAGCCACGGTGACGAAAGAATAGAGTCTTTCAGACATATGCCATTTGCTGATCATGACGAGCTTCAGTCGATATCTGAGGAAGGCTCTGCTGATGAAGGTTTTCACAAAATTAAGAAAAAGAAAAAGGAGAAGAAATTAAAAAAGCAAAAAATGCTGAAAGTTGATGTCAAAAAGACATCTGTACACAATCGTCTTGGAAAGAAACACGATCTAAGTATGTTATTGCATCTATTATCTTAAATTGCGATTTTCGAATTACATTCGATGCTTTGTGCGTTTTGCTAGCAGTTTAGTATAATGCAAATATTTGCTTTTCAAGCCATTATGCAATTTGATGCGCGTATTCTAAATCGACATGTAAAATCATAAAATATATTTGCCGTTTTAATAAGTTTTCAATGAAAAATATTGCAATGAATTAATTCAAATGTGATCCATTAAGTTAGTCAAAGAATAAACTTACATACATTTCGCAAGTAATTTCATAAACTGCTTTTATAAATCCTTTGAGGATACGACTTTCATCAACTAACCTTAATCTATGCAGGTGCAATTGTAATTAAGCGTTTGATGCTAAATAGTTTTCAAATTGATTAATTTAATTGTTTCACATTGAAAATTCAACTTGATATTAGTAAATATCAAAGTCTCACAAAGTCAAGTTTCTTAAAAGGCATTTAAGTATGTTCAAACACAAAGATATCGGTCTATAAGGAAAATACTGTGCAAGATGTGAGAATATATTCTTTGTATATCAATATCGAAAACATGATTTAATTTGCTAGTTGGAATAGTTGATTGATGCCAAAACAGCAGTCAAGTATCAACAATCAATTGGAATTGTCATGGGACATTTAAGTGTACATAACATGCAATATGTTTAGATGCAAGTGTAAAATTGCAATAATGCTTCCATTTCATTTTTAATTAATGGAAATCTATTAAGCCATAATAGCCAGTTGTAGAGCTCAAATTCATTTACATTAAACCAGTCAATCATGCAATAATTTTGTTTCTTCAAATGTCATTCAATTTAATTTTGTAATGCAGAATGTACAACACTGGTAAATGCACTTGTTATAATTTCACTTCAGCATAGCGTTTAACTGTAGGTATAAATCTTCATTAAAGTGATCCTAAAGGAAATTAAACAATTCCTGATAATTTATAGTGCATTTTCACGAGCGCGCTACTGCCAAAATTCTACCCTGTTACCATCGCAACAAGATTTTTGTTTTCACCAGATCGCTCTAAAAATCGTCGCGCGTTTTTATTGGTTAGAATATTTCAGAGTGGTGATGTGTTTCCACGAGAGCGATCCAAATGTCATCCTAGCATATTATTAGTTGATTTTCATTCACAAGTTTACTACAATGCCTGAACGTGATGTTCTTCAGAACGGAAAATAATCACTTTAAAATTAAGCCTGAAATGCTCAATTATCTCAGCACTCTGTCGCCCACTCCCTTGAAATCACACTGCAGTTCGTTCTTGAAAATGCCCGAAGCGCTCTCGTAAAAACATGCTGCAAAAGACCCGGATGGCGCGCAACGGCCAAGTAATTAAGTGCAAGCTCTCGTGAAAATGCACCATGTGTCAACTTTCTTCACTCAAGAGTATTTATGTATAATGGGAATCAAATATCAATGAAATAGTTACAGCTTATGTGATAAAATAACTGTTTAATAAATTTTAGTTTTTGCTCATGCTTTTTTAAGATAAACTTTCGAATTCATTATTATACTAGTTGCTGTTTTTTGTTAGCTCGTCGATCGATGTATCCACTGCCTGAAAAATCAAAATGGGAACACAGTGATTCCGAAGATGACCTAAGACATCGTTACGACATACCTCACAGAATAAACTCTTCAATTTCAGTAGCTGATCAGGTAAATATTTTTTTACAGGATAAACATAACATCTTTTTAGCGGTTAAGCAGTTCTTCACATTTAAATTACTCAAGACACAGTCAAAGTAAGATTTATTCTTCGAGAAATTTTACGTGCATTATCAGTGTCTAGTCTAATCTATCATTTAAGCAGATTTGTAAATATTAGTAAATCCAAAAAGTGCTCAGTTAATTTCATTAATATATTTTATGAGAGTTTAACAGTTGCATGTTCCTGGGAGTTGTCATTAACCATCTCAATAAATGAATATTCAATATATTTATCAAAATATTTTAAAAAGAATCCCAACATGAATTTGGTTATTTTTCTGTTAACATTATGGACACTTCCCAACATTGTAAAACAAATGTAAACTCACGATAAAATTCAATTCAATTTTTAGCGTATAAGTTCCCTAGAGTATTCTCTAAAAATAAGCAACGCTAATGTCTTGTTGAATTATATTTATACATGGTGTTTTTCCTTTGTATGTTTATTACTTTGTTACAAACGACATGAGTTTTATTGCGCAAGATGAATGGAATATTAATAAGAATAATTATCAATTCATGATATCCTGCTTTCTATCTCTATGAAATATACCAGGAACGTTACCGAAGAGAAACAATGATGTGATGTTAACTTGGATCGAAGTTGGCTATCTCTAAAAAAGAAATGCGCATTTCATCAATGCACTTTATCGGCTTTATTTATAATGTCTAGGGGTTAGTCGGGAATATAATATTTTGTACATGTTTCAACATTTAATAAATTAATATTATTTTATTGTAAATTATGTAAATTTACAGTTTTTTCAATTAGAAAATTGATATAAATTGAATTTGCTCTTATAATATGTTTCTGGCTTAATGCATAATTTCTGAGGGCCCATTAACCGTTTTCAGCAGCTTTTCGCGCATGAACAGTAGAGGGATCATACGATTATATTAATCGCGCCATCGACGTCAATGGCCAGTGTATACTCACGTAACAATAACAAAGGAAGTTGTAATATACTATATCACATTTTGATAACCCCTACCTTATATCAAAATAAATCTTTTTTAGAATCTCGTATTCGGACGAAATAGTGACTTTCACTTCATTAAATAGTTTTAAGAACTTATGTATTTAATTAAATTGTTATTTTGGGATAAATTTATTTTTTCCATTTTAAGCGAAATGTTTTCAATAGACTTGTTTTGAAATGTTTTTGTTTTTTAAATATTATAGAAGTGTGGAAGCTTTTCTATAATATTTTAAACATTTCTGTAATGTACACATTGAAACTTTTAGCATGTATAAATAGAAGTGCTGTCACATAATTAGAGAAAATTAAGTTATGTAAATATATAAACTTTCATATCTCTAATAATTGAGATTTCTTAAATATTATTTTAAGGTTTTTATTTCAAGAAATATCCGTTTAATGCTAATTATTCCGTAGTAATTTATTGAACTAAACAAAATTTTGATGTTAAATGTTATTGAATATAATGAAACTTCGAGTAGTGCTGCAAAACTTGCCACTTTTTTAAAGTTGATTACATCAATTGATAAATTACAATTTTTCAAATATAATGCGTGTAAATATAGATAAATCATCATAGAAAATTGCTCATTCTAAGCCAACTATAATTTTAATATAACCTCTGGTGATTATTTTTCAAATAAGGACGAATCAACTGATTTACAATTCTGACTCAATATTTTTTGTTGGGCGCGTCACTGGCTATATCTTATAAATGCCTATTTAGTAAATTTTTTTTAATTGTATATTTTGTGTGAGTAAAAGTTTAACCGTTTATTTCATTATCTTTTAAGTTTGAATTTTAATTTGAGA